>OVAY01000919.1:774-41067 GCA_900406395.1 Kernera saxatilis
CCCCCCCCCCCCAATGTGAACACGGCCAAAGCACACCAAGTGTTTAAGCTTAATTAGTGTTGATTAAGTAAATGTAAATGATTAATTAGGTTATAAAGTAGATTTTTATGCTGCTCATCACATGGGTTTGCGTGAAATAATGCTTTTAACCATCTTTTTGTCTCTCCTACATTTCGAGCTAGAAAGCTACGTCGTGTCTTTCTTTTATTATTTTTGCTGTACATTATTCTTTTGCCGTTAAGAATGTTGCACGAGATGTTATTTATTGTTTTATCTACGATCTAAGAGTCTTTCCATTCCAATTTAAATTATAATTATCACAATAGATATCTTAAATTATAAAAATATTTGGTGCTTTATAAATTTTGAGATTAGATTGGACTTCAGTCTGAGATTTTTTTTTACCATAAAGAATAAAATAAAATTTAGAAAATTTCAGTGAATAGTTATTTAAAATTATACTCTTTCTGTTTTACAATAAATGTAGGTTTGATATTTCACACAAATTAAAAAAATATGTTCAAAACAAACTAATTTTGGTATTATGTTCTATTTCATATGTTTATTAATTTTATATAAATTGAAGTTAAATTAGATAATTTAAACCAACTTTTTAAAAACGCTTACTTTAAATCAGAAAATGCTATAATGACACTTAATTTAAGACGGTAATCTTAATGTGATGGCTCGTAAAAAAAACTTCAGAGATTTCGGTGACTCACTTCTATAAACAACCTCAGTTGCATACATATTAAAAAATTTAATAAATTTTTTTTTTTGAAACCGAAAAATTTAATAAAAATTGTATCATACTCCTTATTAATACACTATATATTTATTTTCTCTTTCTAATTAATATATATGGTTTATATAAGGGTAAAATTAGATTTTGTTCACATTTTTGTATTAAATATACAAAACGATATTTTTGTGAAATAAAAATAAAATTTTAAAACGACCTATTTTACGAAACAGAAGGAGTTTCGAGTTTCAGAAATATAGTATTTAATAGAAAGATAAAAGTATACAGTATTATTATTTATTAAGAAAATCTAAATAAATATTTAAAAATTAATATATTGACGGGTGAGATAGAAGCGCCGTGAAAACGAAAGGCAGCTCATAACTAAAGATTCCTTTTGTATAGTCAGTCAAAATAAGTCAACGGTTAAGTCAGTTGACCGACGATGACGATTAGTGACGTCAGCATCAACTTCTGTCAGCTCCTTCCTCTGTTTAAATAGAAACCAAACCACTTCGACTTTCACTCACACATCACACAGACACAAACACAAAGATACATAAACACAACAACAACAACAAAAAAGCCTGCCATGTGTGGACACTTCAGCACCTCCACAACCTCCGGCGACACGTGTCCATGTTTTCTATACTCCGACGACATAGTAACTCCTCCTCTGCCGCATGATCATCATCAGCTCCTGCCTCCGCCGCCTCTTATGATGAGCCATCACTCGCTATTCGCGTCCGAGGCGGTTTCAGGGTTTGGTTACTTTGATTCCGGTATGAACGGTGGCGGCGGAAGCAGCAGCTGCGACTCGCCGAGCTCGATGGGGAGCGGCGGAGAGAGTCTTATTACGCAGAGGAGTGTTAGTAGCCATAATGGCTTTCTTGGTAATTTCGCGATGACGGCCCACGATTTCGTTAACGATCATGATGGGCCAGTGAGACGGGCCCTTAGCGCCGGAGATCTACCCGTAAGTAATATTGTATTCACACTTGCAATGACATATATTGATTCAAACCTATTACCCCCGTTTGTGTCTTTCTCTACTATATCTGCGTTTGCGTTCACGTTTACGTTTTCTTGTTACGATGATTAGAAGATTATAACATGGAAACTTATAATTAATAATCGGAGCCTAGGTTGCTATCGTTTCAAACTTAATTTCTCGATTAAAACGTTAATTTCTATGTTCGCATTTACAAATATTTTTTCCACCTTTTTAAAAAGATGTAATATTATTAGTTATTTACCCTGAGTGTAAATGCAACCACTAAACGCGAAAAAGAACTGTTTGCGTTTACATTTAACAAATGAATTGTATAAAAATCGGAAAATAGAGGGTATATTTGGTAAACAAATCACTCGTTTTGGCATGTGTGTAGAGAAGTAGCAGAAGAGAGAGCAGTGCGGTGTGGAGTGAGAGCAATGCAATAATAGAAGGAATGAGCAAAGCCTATAAGTATAGTCCTGAGGAGAAGAAAGAGAGGATCGACAAATATCGTAGCAAACGAAACCTTAGGAATTTCAACAAAAGGATTAAGGTAAATTTTTCCTTATTACATATGTTTCTATTTTTGCTTTTTAATGTGTATTTACTATTTTTACATGCATTTTGAGAATTTTATTCGAATATAGGAACAAAAAAAATGTAGCATATGTTTAGTTATATGAACGAATATATATATATTCAATATGTAATATGTGTCACATGGAAACTTTTTAAGACTTGACATGTAGTTGTTTGAAACAGTGACATGCACCTGCACATTTATTGATGCTAATCCTTTCATTTTATATATTTTCCTAGAATTTTCTCCATTAATCGACTAACATTGAATTCTATATAGTTTCAATACAAGCATTCGGCGATTCGCATATGTCTATATTTTATTATATCGAATTTATTAGAAAAGAACAAAAATTCTAAACACGATTTCACATTTAATTTTGTTCGTTGACCAAAAAATAAATTGCTTCAATCTGTCTATGATATCATATCAATCACTTTTATCACTTAAAAAGTAACGTTGAACTATTATTTTTAAATCTTATCTTCGAACATAAATATAGTTTTATTTTATATATTTGAGTATGTGAATGAGAATTAATGTTATGTCACATCATATTTGGTCTTAAGGAATCTTTTGAGATAGACACATCAAACTCGAAGGTTGCCATAAGTTTATTTCTCCATTAATATTTATTTTTGTTATGAGAAGGTCCACATATATCAAAAACATTTCCCGGGCTACTTCATCCAGGAAGTTATTCATGTTCGAGTTTCATTCCTAATTAAGGATTAGAGTATTCATATGCTTCAAACCGTTTGTCAATTAGATGTTTTCTGCTCGAGCTGTAATTGTATGAGCGTTAAGTTATAACTGTTATATCGAAACATTTATAGAGAAAAAGGACCACCTATGATAAATAATCTAACTATCACATTGATTTTTAGACGGAATTAATTATCACTTTTTAAATTAGTATGAATGCAGGAAAACATTAGCGGACAGTAGGCCAAGAATAAGAGGGAGATTTGCAAGAAATGATGAGATGTCACAACAAGAACAAGTTGATGTTATTGAAGCCGTGGTTGGAGATGTTGACACGTGGGCATCTTTTCTTGATTCTTTCTCTGCTAATCACTTCCTTAATTAATCCCTTCTAATTATAAATATGTATTTCTTTTCTTATATATGTTTATATGGCACTTTTAATTTGTTTTGGTTTAAAAGATTGCTCCATGTTGCTAAACTCATGTAGGTTTTTTGTTCTCTTTGTAAATATGAATAACATATTTTGTATTTTTATTCGAAGATCTTTGCTAAATAATCGATCTTAATTCACTGGCCAGCAAATTTTGGACGAGTGGTATAGAGCCACTTTGTCAATCTTGTTGGCATGGTATGGAGTTCGACCCTAAGTTTTCTAATTGAGATCAAATGGGCTAGTGGCTAGGTTAAGGCAAAACAAAACGATATTCATCTACCGAAAAACAAGATCTAAACATATATAAGAAAATTGAAGACGACACTTATATTAAAACATAAACAACATAAAAAATTAGAACGAGCATTTCGTCTAATTTGTATCAAAAACAATGTTTAGTACTTAAACATCAAATTAAAGATACTTCCAATTTTTTATAGTCTGTGTGTGTGAGTTGTAGAAAAAAAAATTGAAAATAATAATAGAATTTCATTTTTTTGCCAACTAAAACAAATTCTTCATTTCGTATCATTATTACTTATGGGCCCCGTAAATAGTTTATGATAGTTTATTATGTTCCTTAATGGTCCGAATTTTCTTTTACCAAGTTGATTTACAAAAAGAATCAGAAAGTACAAAGATGATAACTTTTAGCATTGAAAAACATGTAATGAACATGGTCATGTTACTTTGATGATTTGATTACTCTCACGTTGATTACTCATCGTGCTACTAAGTACTAGCAATCTCCAAAAGCAAGCATACATTATACCTTATAAATTCTTAGGAAACCAAAGAAGTTTCCACTCAAATAAACTAAACTAAAGTAATCAACCAAACATTTCGACCCAAAAAAAAAAAAAAAAAAGTAATCAACCAAACATAAATTGTATTAAATAAGAACCCAATATTTGTATTTTTCAAATGAACCACAACTAGGGATGTTTAATATGGATGAACCAAACCGAACTGAACTTAAATCTTCGAAAATCGATTTGAGCTTTAATACAAATATCAGTTTTACTTGATACTATTTCTCTAAAACTGAATACCCCTAACCTACGAAGTACAAACTTCGATTTAAGGCATCATTAGTAACAAAAGAGGAACAACAATCTTTCTCGAAAATATCATGTGAAAATTCTTCTAAACTGTTAGTGTATAACTATTAGTAATAAGTTAACGTGAAGAATAATGCTTCTTGAGTTAATTTTAAATAAAGTAGTTTTGAAAACGGAAAGAGAGCAGTCTTTCTTCTTTAGCAAAGGCTATCGAGGGAAATGTAGGCCCTCCGGCGACCATGTTCCCGACTTTTGTCGGCCGGCGGTAGATTTACCGACTCTCCACTCTTCAACATGTTTTCGCTTTTTTTTTCTTTCTTTATATTATTTTAATTAAAAGCCTTTTTCTTGAACACGAGCACAAGAGGAAACCAACCCTGAACTTTGTAGAATAAATTAGAATTTTATCTTTTCCCCCACTTTTATGATCGGTTCAACAATAAAAAACCACGAGACTTGCGTGGGTTTAAAATTAATGCACAAAACTTAACTAGCGTTTAAGAATCATCAAGCTCTTCTATGTTTTTCTCTTCTACTGATTCGTTTGAAACGTGATTGAAGTAGAAAAGGCTTGAAAGGCTGCAGTTGCGGTAATCGAACTCTACTCCTCGTAGCTAGCCCCTTACCTGCATTTTTCACCAATGGATTTAGACAAAATAAGACCGAATCTTAAAGTCCAAAACTTGTGTGTGTGTTAGCTTAAGGGATGAAATTAAGATCTCATACCAGAGTTTGTGGCATGGTTTCTTTCAGAGCACTGGCAATGGGCTTGGTGATTAGTTTCGGTTTCCGTCTCGCCTTCCTTCTTGTCTTCCATTATCATCTCAATGGTGTTGTGGTATGGAACTGATGGCTCTTCCCCGAGCTCTGCCTCATTGGTCTCTAACCTTGATACTTGGTCATGGTCTTCTCCAACTGCCTCTGGACTGAGAGATTTACCGGATTCTCTTAGCAAATCGGTAGTCTCAGAGGATAAGTTAGGAAGATTAATACTATTGTCACCTGTATTATGCTTCTGATCTTCCATTGTCACCTCCATGTAGCTGTGATTTACTTCCAAAGAACCATCAATTTTCATGTCATCATCATCATTATCATAAATGGATGGGCGGTGTCCAGGCTCAGCTATATGTTTCTCATCATTACTAGCATGACAAGTAGGAGCTCCTTCTTTGACGTCCTCGTCCTGTGAGGCTTTATCAACAGCAATAGTTTCCATGTTTAAGTTTTCAACAGGACTTTCTGGGATCCCGTGACCACTTTTTGATGGTAACAGTGATTTATCTTCTGAATCCAACTCAGTATGCATGTTAACATCAGAAGCTCCACCCGACTTTATACATCTTATCAGTGTTAAGGACGCACCTGCTTGATTTGGCACCAAAATCCCCTGCCCCTGGTTAGAACTGCATTTCCTCAGGGGAACAATTATTGTAGGTTCCACATCACTGTCATCTTCAAACATCTGCGTGCCAGTTTGGCTTATGGTTTTGATTTCCCGATGATTATCATCAGTTGAAGCTGAATCAGCCATACGTACTTCAGAAACTTGATTTCCATTATGCACTGGTGCATCAATCATCTTAGCTGCAGCTGGCTGAGTCAAAGGTTCAGTTCCGACAATATCCTTAACCCGGAAACCATGTGATGGCAAGCCATTAAGAACAGAGGTGAAATCAATCGCCTTAGAGGATTTGTGCACCACAGCACTTGCTGCATCAAAAGCCTTTGCAAGATCATCCAAAAGCATGTCACCTTCACCAGTAGAGAGGGGATCCCATTTCATGCAATCTCCAGACAGAGGCTGGTCGAGGCCAAAGGTTTCACTAGAAGAAAGTAATTCAACCTTGACAGCTTCTTTGTGAAACCGCTTTTTCTTTAAAACTTTGGCTATCATATTCCTGAAAGCAATTCAAAATTCATCCTCAATGAGATAAATTTTTAATCTCAACTACATCAGATAACACAATTGCTAGAAGAACTAAATACATACCTACAATTTTTTGAAACGGCAGCTCTGGCTCTTTCAGTAGAGATTCCAAGCAAGGACATGAGATTTATTACATCGTTTGGACCTCTAAGTTCTGTGACTGAGGTAGCACCACTCGATATAATAAGATTCTTCCCCTTAGTCCAATCCACCAGTAACTAGTAATGCCATCACAAGAAAGTATAAGCATATCAACAGAAAACTTTCACATAATCACTAATTGACAGTAAATTTTCCACAGGAAGAGCAACACACAATCATCCCTCACAGTACAAATATACAATATGATACAAGTAGCCTGATGCATCAAAGTTTCTCACCTTAGCATTCGATATAACTTGTCTCCTCGTCTGTGCATCCTTTAAGAGATCATAGTACTTGATCTCAAAGTAAATCCCTCTCTGCCCATAAGAAAATTCATCAAGTCGAAGAAGCCAAGGAAAAACAATGGGATAGATACATATTCTTCTTACAGGAAACAATGCCTGAACTTAAATTGAGAGAATTACAAACCTTTATCGCAGCTTTGACCATGGGATGCTTCAATCGGAATGGCATCTTGTCAAAATCAATCGAAATAAGATCAACCTACAACAGGTTTGGGGAAAATGAACAAAATAAGAGTTATCTCCCCAGAAAGTCCAACCAAAAATCTTCGATTGAGCTACAAATACTGACTAATCCCACAAATAACCTCAATTAGAGAGACATAAATTCAAACCTCGGCTTTCTCACAGGCATAATCGAACGCGTTCTGATTCATCGGCCTAACTGCAACAATATCATAGCTGTTTAAAATCGGATTCCCAGAGTTCAAGCCCTGACACTGAGCATTACTATCCACTTTGACGGTGAGGCGCGTATACTGCCGAAATGGAGTAGCTCGAGGGACGCCGAGTAAGTCGCGATGGAGTCCAACAGAAGAAGCTAATCGCGGAGCGACCTTGATGAGAGATCCAAGGGTGATAAGCGGGATCGTACAACGGTCCTTGTCCGACATTACGCCTGCGATCAAACGGTTATGTGCGATCCCAACATAACCCAGTTCCATGGCTTTCGTGGCGAGCTTTAAGCGCAAGGTTTTTCCGACGACTACTTCCTTACCGCCTGATGGTGGCGGCTCGCTGTACGGGAGGCTTAGGTCGAAGAACCCCATGAGAGAGTCAGAGAGATACTGCGAGAGAGATTTTCCGATTAGGGTTTAAGCAATGGGATTTTACTTTTTAGTGAAAAGGTAAAGAATAAGAAAATGGCTTAAAATTATGTATCAAAAAGGCCCAGGAACAAACCACATTCGCCCCAAATTATTGGCACTATAAAAGTGATCAGATTTCATCAAATTAACCTGATTCAACGATTCATCACCAATTCACCTTAAGTAATTCAACTTTTACTTAACCTGATTCATAATCAATTCATTATTCCAACTTAGTTACTTATAAATTGTATTGAATTAGCTCTCTTAAGCACTGAATCCTACTCTTCTACGACACTACTACACTGGTTTCAGAACACTATATTCACATTAAAAAAAAACAGAACACGCATAAGACAAGAATGAACTTTTGGTTACCTGTTGGAGTTGTTGTCTTTCCCGCCCTAGTTCAGCTACAGCCTCCAAACTTATCTGATGGATAAAATGTTCTAGCCTCCAAGCTTTTCTACAAACAATTTCACAATCAAGAGAAACGAAAACAATGATCATCAATCAACCATAGAGAAGAAAAAGATTCAAGCCAAAATAAAGAAATGTAACTACAAACAAAGACTTACACGATTGTGTTTCATACTAATCTAACTACAAACAAAGACTTACAAATATAATAATAAACAACTGTTATTCAATCTACTTAACATAATTAAGATTCAGATCAATACAGTTAACAGAATCAAGAATCATATCAGTACATAGAACACAAACACGAACCATATACAAAACAAGAAATCCAAAATGTTCAGTTATGAAGTACTGCATCAGATGCTCTCAGTGATTAACTAATTACGCTCACTGGGATGGCATATTTTCTCTGTCAATTCATATATGCAAAGCAGAAAGTGTTGAAGAAAGAGGAAACAAAATTAGGTCACAGATCTTATACTCTAAAACCCAGAAGCAAATCATTCATGAACGAGCCAAGAGATTCCAAATCAAACGAAGACACAACTAAATCGGGCTAACAATTCGCAGAGACCAGTACTTTGAAGCTCTTCGGTCACAAAAATCGAAGCTGTGATAGTGAATTTGCAGAGAGGAACATAGAGAGAGGGCAAACGTTACAATGCATCTAACACACTTCTGTTTTCGTTTTCACTTGCAAAAAAAAAAACTCAGAATAAACTCACTAAATCAAACCCAATATTTAGAAATCTTATTCATATCGTACGACTAAACCCTACACAAATTCTGAGACATGCGCAAGTTCTGGGTAAGTTCGAAACAAATTCGAAAGAGATTTCTCACCTGAACCTGAACCTCCGTTCCTCTTGCTACAACAATTGCAACTTAAATTGATTCTTCGAGAATCCCAGTTCTAGATATTAAAAACCTAGCTCGAAGAATTTGGGAAAAACTGTCAATCTCAAGCTCAGATTTCCAAATGAATCGAAGACGATGGAAGATTTTTAGAGCTTCAGTTGCAGATCGAAGCTAAATCGAAGCAGAGAATCAAAAAGAATTTTGTGGAGAAAAAGAGCGAGAGAGTGAAGAAGATTGGAAAAAAAAAAGAACACGAGTCACTCGTAGCTTAGGTTTTTTAATTGTTTCGGTTAACTTTGAGCCCAATAAAGTATATACGGGCCCATATAACTTTGTATCGATCGGATCGCGACGACAAAACGGCAGGTCAAATCCTACGTCACGTGTATAGAGAGTAGCCTTACAAACTTACTTTCCCTCCTTTTTTTTATTGGATTTTTTATACATCTCCTTATTTGCCACGAGTGATAATGGGTCTCGATCCATAACAAAAAAAAAAAACACTACGGGCAGGTAATATAATTTTAAAGTGTGTCTCGAATGAAATAAATTTTCCAATTTCTTAAACTAGATACAGATGTTTAAGAAGGGGACATAATGGATTGTCGTATTGCATAACAAATTTTGAAAAAGCTACAAAACGACATTAGCTATCTTATCATTAAATCGATCTCCTTCCGAATTTACACAACCAATAGTGACGTACTAACGTAACTTTTATTTTAGAAAAAAAAACCATTTGTTCAGCAAAAACAAAAAACATTTAACTATGTTTATAAAAAAGTCTAATTAGGGGAGCGAAGAGGTTACACGTGTCTTTGTCAGGGTGACACGTCATATTTCGGAACCAGACTCTAACGACGTCGTATTGAATCCTTGATTGATTTATACACGAAACGATATCCTCTTTTCTCCTCTGCTGTCTCTATCGAGTTCACAGTGGAAGAGAGAAAAAGCAACTGGTTTTTTTTTTTTTGTATTCTGCTTCACGCCTCATCACGCCTTAATTTTAAATTCAGACCCCATTGATTGATTTCTCGAATAAATTAGTCTTTACGAAGAAGCAATCATTATCAATCTCCAAGTCTCGAGCTCTCCTAGCGATTGATCGGAGTCGAGGTGGTCATTTCTTGGATCAGTGGTTTTGGAATGGAGAAAGTTTCATCGCCGTCTTCTTCACGGAGGTCTGCTTATCTGGAAGCTCTTACACAAGAGATAAAGAAGAAGCTTACACGGGTTACCTTTTTTTTCTTACTTATCTTATTTTGCGTCTTTCGGCAGAGATCGCGGTTTTCCAATTGTATTGATCTGTTTTGAATTTGCTTTTTTCTTCGAAATCGTTTCTGGATCTTCGCATAAGAAACATGCATTAGAGAATCTCACAATTTTTTTTATTGATGATTGCGATTTCAGAAACGGGTTTCTGAAATTGGGGTAGTGTTTTCATTGTGAATCTGCGGTTTGCGATTTCCGATTAAGTTCATGCAGTCCGATAATTGATATCCTCGATGTTCATGCAATTCTCTTCTTCTTCTTTTTTTTTTCCTTTGAATGGTATATTCCTATTTTCAGTTTCTCACGCCTGGATTTCTGGATTTGGTCATCTCGAATTTGAGAGTAAAATTTTAAGAGTGTTGATCTTTTATCTAGGCTGTTGTCTCTCCAGCACAAACACGCAACTTGTTGCAGGACTTATTTGCTGATATAGCTCTCGAAGTCGACGAACGAGCCAAAGGTAACACTTTTGGTCTCCACATTTTGGTGAATTGTTTCATGAATCATTTTGCTTTCAGCGTTCTCGCTGCTTTTAGAGTCAATAAGGTGAACATTGATCAGTAATTTACTACTGGTATTAACTTTTTGAGCTGGAATTTGAAGCAGATGTGATCCTTAGCAAAGAAGAGGATGTGATTTCTTCTGATGAAGCAGATGCTGATGGTCCGTTATGTTTTTTCGACGTCCTTGCTGATTATTATGTGAAAGTGTCTGAGAGGGGGAAAGATATACTTGATTTGATGGTGCAGCTGTGGAGCCAGTCATTTGCATCACACATATTCTCTCTTCTGTTCCATAAATGGGTATTGTGATCTTTACAATTTCGCTTTAGTGTTATTTTCAGTCCCAATGGTTTACTCTTTGCGTTGTCTATACCCCATTATTTTGAATGAGACAGTAATGTTAGCATGTTTCTATACTCTCCTCAGCTGTTTGAGGTTCAGCTTGACAATCAAGAAATACTCCTGCGGTATTCTTCTGCCCTGGTCCAGGGAGCAACAAATGTATTCTGGTAAAACTCATGAACTTTGGCATCGAATATTAACATCTTCACTCATTTTGAATCTCTTAGTTCAGTGCATATACCTCGCTAGGTTCAGTCATGTGCTTTGGATCCGTACTAGCTGCATCTGCTTATTGTTACTTATGGTTTTTTCGTTTGTTAAGAAGTGGTGTGATAGTCTTCCAAAGTCTCTTCCTTCATTGGATCTACTCATTTTGATTACAGGATAGACATCCAGACAAATACGAGGCGCTTCCAAACTCTCTTTCGGGTACCTTCTTTTCCTCATATGTTTCATAGTCTCATCTTCCTTTGTTGGATATTTTACATAGAGGGAACTTTAATTTATTAATCAAATTACTATGATATATAAAGTAAGACTGTTGTCAACAAAAATTCTAATACTGGTCTTCTAGCTAAAACATGTAAATCACACATGCCAAAGATCATTCACATCCTCTTTCTATGACGTTACCTTGTTTGATGCCTCGGCTAGATCTTCTAGGCAAAAGATATTGCTTTGTACTGGCCAAATCGGGTTGTCTATCACACGCTCAAGTCGTCATGCCAATTTGTTAATGTAACTAACAGTCTCTGTGTTCTCCTAGTATCTGCTTGAGGAAGTTGCTATGGAGCCGATCAGATTGAAAAAAATCCCCATTCAGGTGAGTGGTCCCTTTCCTTTTTCATGATCGTGCAACTGAATTCAGTATGGAGATTGACTCTCCCATGCCTAATTTCAGGCTCAGAGGGAACTGTATCTCTTGCTCTCAAGATTCATTTTCTTTTACAATTCAGGTAGTATACTGTTTTCTGAAAATTTATTATTGGAACCAAAGCGTTTCTTCTTGTTCCCTGACAGTTTTTTGTCCAGTGGATAAACTCGATAGCTTCTTGAGGAATTTCCCGGAGTTCCCAAATGCTTTCTTGGTTGGAGGACCCGGAGATTTCCTTGTTATCGAACTTACCGATCAGGTATACAAGCAACGGCTTTGTGACTGTATACAAAATTCTCTCTGAAGAATGAACCACACACATCACTCATCTAATATGTTATTGTGGTGCAGCTGCAAAAACTGAAGGTGGAACCAGTGCTGCTACACTATCTTTCTCAGATGAAGATTCTTCAAGGTACATTTCTCTCTTCTAGTTAGATGCTGCCTCTCTAACTTGGAGTCAAACTTAAAGCAATGTTGGATTACATCTGCAGGTATGGAACTGAGAATGACCACTAGCACGAGGTTAAAGGCGTGTTTGTACAGTTTTACCTCTCCCGGAGGTCCAATGTACCCAACAAGAGCTGTCCGTCATGCAGCCTGGGATGCTTTGGATTCCCTCTTTCCGGTGAGTTTTGATTGCAAGATCCAGCGTAAGAGTGCTGGTTGAAAGATATATCACCGAAGAGTTTAGGCAACCTCATAAAAATCTAAAAGCACCAGAATCTAAGCAAAACAATCTCAAAACTGCTCATCCGATGTCTTAACACTTGCACTTAGATCACAAATATGGATAGGCTTGGCTTGTAACATTGTGACACTCTTGTCTTGCAGGTCGGGCGTTACCCGAGGCATCTCATTAGTCTATTTTTCAGGCTGCTATATCCGTGGTATTGGCCATCCTCGTGCTGGAACTTTGTGGTTTCTTGCATTAAAGCGGTACTCTATTCTATCGTAAGGCTCATCTTTTCACAACGAGAAAAGCCAAGGCAGAGCTGAATAGCTATTTACTTTACTTATGATGAAGCTTGCAGCAGGAATCCAATCCTTGTGTATATAATGTGGTTATGGTCACAGAGGCAAACCAGAGAACTTTTCTTTTACCTGTATTGCTTTCTATGGAGAACATAAAATCCGTTTTGAGAAAGATCCCATGGAATAGCTTTTGACGAGTTTTTGTTGTCATTGTTAATTGTTATTTTGCTATAGAGAATGATGTATTGTGACCAACCCCCTTTTTATGTACAAGAAAAAACATTTCTCCCTCCTGTTTTTACTTGTATTGGATGTGTAAGATCCCATTAAAACTTTCACCATCCATGGAGTCGTACAAAGTTGTGTACCAATTTGACATATATAAAAAAATGAGAAAGAGAAGATTAAGAAGTTGAGGCTAAGACTCCATTAACACACAAATTTGGAAGGATTGATTCTGAAAATGCTCACAGGCACTAACACACTATTCAACAATTTTGTTCCAATAGTTTGGTGCAAACAAACATTATTCGTGTCATCCGGTTTATCAAAATCTGCGTTCATAATACCAAAGGCATGACTTTGATAAGATAAGAAACAACACACAGCTAAATCGGTAGAATCTGAAATCTTGTAACCAAACCTGGTTGTGAAAACCCTTTCTTGCCTGCATTTTCTGTGAAAATGAAACTGGTTTTCTTCCTCTGCCTTTTACTCTGAAGGTATTAAGATAGACAACAATTTCAAAGTCTAAACACAGATTCGCAGATCTAAAGAGTCATTCTAATGAAACAAATAGACAACACACGGCCATAAAGGCTAAGTGGCAAAGCCTCTGGCAAACATTTTCTATCTTCTCTTCCTCTTTAACCCCCTTGCGGTTTGAGAAGAGCGGTCACATTCCTCAGTTTGTCTCCATATCTCCTGCATGGTACTTATCGAGATCCGCATCAAGATCTTCGGCAGATATCTTCTCTGCTGGGCCTTTACCAGGACGCCCACCACGACCACCACCACGTTGTTGACCACCTCTTCCTTGTCCTCCTCTGCTAACCCAACAAGACGAATACTTTCAATATTACCTCACAAGACCGAGGAAGTTTTTACATATATACATACATACTGAGCAATTTATAATATTACCGCCTTGGAGCACCATTGGAGTGTGCATTTCCGGGTCTAGCAGACGGGGCTGCAGCAGTTTGAAGATTGGTGCCCACAATCTCTATCTTCATGGGTTTTCCATCCAGCTGAACGTCGTTGTACTTCTTCACAGCTGCGAGAGCATCACCACGCCGAGAGAACACAACTTCAGCAGTTCCCTAATGGTACAAGTAGTTTACAAGATTTAGCCTTCAGTACTCTATTAGCGTATAGTCAAAGATGTAATCTCAGGTACCTTTGATCTTCCACTCCTGTCGAAATGGACTGTGTAGCGTTTAAGTTCTCCGACTTCAGCAAAGAGTTCCTGCATACAACGAACCGATTCACATCATTTGAAATATGTTTCATATTGCACAGAAAGCAGAGAGTAACAGTAGCTAAAGAACAATCGGAAGAAATTATCCAATAAACAGTATATGGATATTACGTTTTGATTCAAGACAAGAACGACACAAGATTCCACAAACGCTAAACATGTAATTGGTAATGAGGCAGAGAATCTAAGGAATTGAGAGTAAAACAAATAGTCACCTTGATATCTTCGTTCATGACCCCGTAATCCAAATTGGATATATAGAGCTTGGTTCCAGTTTCGATTCCGGCGGAAGAACGGCTGGATCGGGGAGCGAAATCTTCTGACCTTTCGGAGAACATGTCGTGTTCCCAGGTGGACTCCGGCGCCTATACAACCAAATGAATCCGTTGTTTGTTTTTTCCTCTTTTGAGAGATTCATCAACACCAAAATCGATTGCATTTTTTTTAAAGAAAACGTCAACGCAGAGTCTATTTCCATTATGAATCGGCAGATCTGAGAAGAAAGATCCGGCGAAACTAGAGAGAAGAAGAAGAAGAGAGAACAGATGTGGATCGGATTTGGACCTTGGACGATTGGTATGGAGCAGATCGGTTGGATTTCCTATTAGGGTGGTTGCGGCGAGTTGGACCCGGTCCTGATCCGGATCCAGATCCACGGGCGGGACCAGATCCACGAGACTTACGGTTCTTGGCGATCATGTCGTCGAGAGACATATCTAATCCAGTCGCCATCTCGAAGAACTCCGATCAACGTTTTCTTTGAACGGCGGAAGAAAGACGAATACGAGAGAGAGAAAGAGACGATGAGAGAAGAAGAAAAAGTTCAGCGAAAGTCAAAAGATGAGCCGTCGAAGGAGAAGGGTTAAATGTTGAAATTAGTTTTTGAGGATATTTATTTGTTTAGGGTGAGAAAAAGCATCAAGGTTTCGTGGTGTAGTTGGTTATCACGTCAGTCTAACACACTGAAGGTCTCCGGTTCAAACCCGGGCGAAGCCATTTTTTTACATATTTTAATGGTACTCGTTCGGTTTCCTTCCATTTTGGGTGGTTTGGTTATTTAAATGGAGAACAAAATAAAATTTCGGTTCGGATTGGGTATTTTAACCCGAAATATCCATTACAAAACTATAAAATTGTTTTAATTTTAATAAAATTTAGTTTAATTTTGCAAAAAAAATTGTTTATTTTTGACAAATATAACTAATAACATTTTGATATGTTGGTTATTTAGAGTATTTTGATTATTTTGAATCTAATATAATTAATATTTTTGGATTTATAATTATAAATTTGGGTATTATGGTTATTATTTTTTAGATATTTTGGATATCCATTCGGTTTTTGGATATTTCGAATACTTACTCGGTTATCAATTTGGTTCGGTTTGGTTCGGGGTAGTTTGGTTAAAGATTTTAGGATCAATTCGGATAATTTTCACTATCCAGTTTGGGTTCGGTTCGGTTTGGTTTTTTTTTTTTTTTTGGTTTAATGTTAAGATTTATACCAAAAAATTTCCATAACCGCGTTAGAAGATAAGAAGAAGAAAAGAAGAAGAAAAAATACCTATACTTACCTACGTGGAACAAAGACAGGAGAGTTTACAAGCTATGAAGCGAAAGTAAACAACCAAAATACAATTCAAGAAGGGACGCACTTGGAGTATCAGGAACATGTTGAGGTTAAGGACTGTTTTGAAGAGGTTTTTGAGGTGTCAGGTTAACAATGGGAACTTGGCTTCGTTCTGGTTTGATCAGTGGACCGAGTTGGGTCCACTTCTGGACTTCATTGGTTCGACAGGGCCAAGCCTTGAATTGGCTTCAAAACAGTCCTTAACATCTTCAAAACAGTCCTTAACATTAACAAAAACCTCTTCAAAACAGTGTTTAACATCACCGGAACCGAAATACCGAACCGAACCGAACAAAACCTCTTCAAAACAGTCCTTTACATCACCAAATTTTCACTATCCAGTTCGGTTCGGTTCGGTATTTCGGTTCCGGTTAAAGAGGATTTTCGGGGATGCAATTTTCTCGAGGGTATAAGTTTCCAGAGACGAGAATCCTTTTTTTATGTTTATAAATTTGAATCAACCTTTGAATTGAGATTTGGTGATGATTTGTCCATGTATAGGAACTTCTTTCGACCTCGACAAAACTCTGTCGTGAGGAACCATATTCTAGACCATTTTCGTGTCCAACAATTCAATATTCTGAATTTCTGAGTTTCTGTTAATATCTAATCAGTGATCATGCTCTTATACAACAATGAGTTTGATTATGTCAGTTTATTGTAGATAATTAACAGTGGAAGAGTATATGTGATCTGCATTCTCTAGTTTCAGATCCAATATCAATTAGACGAGACGACCCAAACGAAATTCAGTCATGTTGCAAAACAAGCAAAGTAAACAAGTTGAAAACCAAATTCGACTTTGATGTGTGGATATCTATATATGTATAATAAATTAATAATCATCATCCTTCACTAGAAAACAAAGTGACGCTCTATTAGTTATATCTTGGTCATTAGAAATAAATAAGCTCAAGTCAAATTAAATTAGATAGGGGGAGCGAATGAAATAATACAACCATCCATCATGATTCATAAATTCAAAGTTTTTATACTTTTTTCACACATACAATTAACCCAAATAGTTCTTGAAACATGAACGGGAACAGATGTATCCTTTGTCTTCATCAAGATCCTTTAGGATGATAGAGACCTTGCATCGAGAGTGACACCAGCTGCATAATGGCCGAGCGTTGTGATTGTTACTGACTGCCATAAATCTTTTTTTTTTTCGTGAATAGAGAAATATATTTTCTGGTTTGAGACGTGAGAAATCTCCTAGTACACAACGAGGATGTAAGGTGATTCTACAATGAAAGCATATATAGAACCATCTACATTGACCTAATTCTTCTTCACAATTGTCACACCAATTTTTGCCGCTAGCCTTTTCGCCACAATATAAAGTGAGAGGGTGCTCATCGTTCCTATGCCATATCTTTTCTGGCAAACAAGCACAATAAAAACACAAATCAAAGTCACAAGCACCACAACGGAGCACATAACCACCATTTACGTAGTGATTACGGCATCCATCGCAATAGCAACCCTTAGTTTTATGAAAATATAGTGGATGTAAATGGCCATCATGGATGAACGGCTCAGAAAGAGAACCACATAGTACATCTAGTGACAGCCTACTTTGCCATGTGCTTGTGTAGAGGAAACCTCCGGATAATGTTCTACACAGGTCGCAGTTTACATAAGCGGTAAAATCAACTTTCAACGTGTATAATATTGTGTCAGTGGCAAATCTTTTTTTCAGTGGAAGATTAGCACATTTTTCATGAAGAACGAAGCAACATTTCTCACAAACGTAAACGGAGTCAAATCCAACTGGATAGAGACATGCTTCACATCGTACACCCTCATCATGAATGGCATCTTCCTTGTGGAGCCTTAAACTATGTTTTTCATGACTAACATGACATATCAAATTATCACCCACCACCTTGAATGGCGCAATATCTTCAGTAATCTCAGGAATCCCTTCCAATTCTACATTATCCCATACGTCATTTCTTACCGCACATCTAACATGAGCTGCATAGTTTGGACAAACAGAGCAAGAATAAGCCCCATGGTACTGACTTAAAATTTGGTGACAAACTCCACATTTTGAATACCCAGCACCAAGATGATGAGTGAAAGAAATGCGATGACCATGACGATTGATGTTTATTACACGGGCTAAGTCGATACACCAACTATGGATAACAAAATCACACTGAAGGCATATATAAGGCGCCGTGTTGCCATGCAGCCCACAAACATCACAAGTATATGAGATTCTCTTAGATAAGCGAGTAAGTGGATGTTTGTGGATCTTGGTATGTTCAATTACAAGGGGCGGTGGCTTTCTGGTACAAACAAGGCACGTGCTGAAGTTGCAAATGTAACAATGATAAAGTATATTTCCTTCTCGTACTTCACAACATAAAAGACAAATCTTCTCGGCTTTATCATCCGTAAGTGTATCAGTTGCGACGAGTTTGAGAGGATGATTAGAGTGAAAAGGATGGTTTACCTCTTTTGAGAAATGGACGCATCCCACGTGGAAGTAGACATTGCTGCATTCAAGACATGAATAGGATGGTCCACCAATAGACTGCTTGCATACCCCACAATGGAATTTCTCATCTCGTTTCTTCAAGTAGGCAAGTGGATGGTCATGACACAGCGGATGTTCGATAGCAATTGGTGATGGCTTCATCCCACAAGTCAAATCCACGTTGAAATCACAAGTGGAGCAACTATAGCATGGAGGCAATAGCTTTTCTCCACACAAATCACACGGACCATCTCTTGAGTCATTGGTGAGCAGGAGAGGATGTTGAGGGTGGGAAGGGTGGTTGATCTCCAATGGCGCTTCAGCGCACTCCTTATGAAACAAAGTATAACAGCGAAGTTCATTACAAAAGTAGATGCCGTAGATGACTTCTTTTACATGGCAGCCACCACATTCACCGAAAAAAAACTTAGCTGAAAAGAAAAGAGGATGTATGTGAATGGGTAGTTTATATGTTGTTGTATCCATGTGTTGATCCATGTATGTGAATAAATCAAAGAGGTTTGTTTGATGAGATGTAAAAGTGGAACAAGAAGACATCATTATATATGCCTCCGTAAACTAACAATAATAATAATAATATTTGTGAAGAGAATATTGAAACAAACCAAACAAAATTGTTATAGAAGCAAAGAATCAAGTTCTTCCATCAACACACGACAAAGGGCTATGGCGTGTCATAAAACGTTGTGTTCTCACTTTTTTTCTTTTTCGGAATTTCAAACCCAAACATTTAATGACATAAAACTTGTGGTTTAAGTCAAGGAATTTGTTTCTTTTACATTCTCTTTTCTTTTTCTCAGGGAATCATTTTGTTGGTCGTAGTAACAAATTTAGTTTAATCGTTGAGCTGATTTTCTACTGGATTGGATTTTGATCTGATGATATATAATACTTTCACTTGGACGATTCAACTATAAAAAAAAAAATACGAATAGATTACTGTTAGGTAGAGACAAAAAAAACTGTTTCTTATTAATTTTTCAGAAATTTCTTAAAATATCAATTTTAAGTTTTTCTTCCAAAAATATCATCACAAATTTTTGTTACTAAAAATATCTCTTTTAGTTTTATTTTCCAAAAGTACCACAAAACCAAATACAATTTTTAAGGGTTTAGAATTTAATTTTTTGAATTTCAGTTTAGTCTTTTAGTTTTAGGATTTAATTTTGACGGTTTAAGTTTTAATTTTGAGAGTTGGATTTAATTTGGAAAGTTTAAGTTTTGTGGTATTTTTGAAAATTAAAACTAAAAATACTATTTTTAGAAAAAGAAAACTTGTGATAGTAATTTTAGAAGGAAAAAAAACAAAAGAAATATAATATAATTTTGAGAATTGCCCTTGTCATTTCACATGGAAAAAAAACATTAGGTATGTGTTTATAAAAATTAAAAACACATGGCTTGCATAAGTGTACAAAGAATATATCTAAAAGATTCTATACAAGATCAATTCATTAGTTACTAAAGAATATGGAAGTGGAGGTAAGACAACTTTTGTTGCCGAGAGGAACGAATCGAGCACGCGGAAGTGAGAACTACGTTACAACTTACATTGATATTGAGGAGAATGAATCATATGAGCAAGGAAAGTTCAGATTATTTCCGAAGAAATCTGAGAATATGCTTTCTTTCAATGACAACAAACAAAAGGATGTTAACCGGAACGTCTAGCTCTGGTGGTAAAGGGCTCACAGCTGTGAGTACCGCCACCTGGATTCGATTCCCGGCCACTGCGGAATTCACATGTGGGCTGCAGCACTTCAGGAACCGACACATGGAGTGCCATTTGGCCGACCATGTGGTTAGTCTGGACCCACTTAGATGGGTGACAGGAAACCTGGATTATAAAAAAAAAAAAAAAAAAAAAAAAAGGNAAAAAAAAAAAAAGGATGTTTTATGTAAAAAAGAAAATGCTTTCTTTCAACAATAACAAAACAAATGCTTTCTTTCATATTCTGTTCTCTCTTTTTGGGTTAGCTCTGATAGAATTTTCTTGAGGGTAATACTTTGTGGAGAAGAAAATCATTTGTTCTTTTACGTTTATTGAAGCGATCCTTGAATTGAGATTCGATGATGATTTGCCCATGTATAGGAACTTCTTTCGACCTAGACAAAATCTAGGTCATTCAGTGCCTAGCAATATAATATGTTTCGGAGCTCTGTTCATAACTAATAAGTGATTATGCTCTCATATAACAATAAGTTTGCTTGCGTTGCGTCTAGTATATTTATTGCAGATAATCAATAGTAAAATGTGCCTTCTCTAGTTTCGGATCTGATGTCAGTTAGTTTTATGATCCGTGACCCGCTATACAACCAACTTGACAATGAGCAAACAGGTACAAAAGATGTTTGTGACATATATATATATATTCAAATGCAATCGCAAGCATTCTTAATGTTAAACATGATCTAAGTCGAGACTCGAGAGGAGTTTTCACATAGATACTCCTCTAGTCATGTCTCTCCTTCCAAGATAGCCATACCAAACTATTTAACATACGAAATGTTATATCATCCAAAAACAACACCTACTACCATCGCATATAGTGGTACTAAGCTATATTTACAACATTGCAGACAAAGAAACTTGAGACATTCATTAGACTTCCTTTTTGCTGCTCCGTAGATCTTATAGAGTCCAACCCCCTAATTGTCCTTTATCACGAATCCCATTCCCACAAACACAGTTTGATTTTCAGACTCATCAGTGTGGTCTTGGAAGTGGGCATAGAGCTTTAAGATGAGTAAGACTCCCACAAGCTTGACAAAACATCTTCAGCTTCTCATACACAAACCTAACTTCAACAGGCTCAGCATCTCTCCCAAAAATGACACGCCTCACAAAATCCAGATCTTCACTGGTGTCAATTCGAATCCGTGCTCTCACACCAGGTCCTTGGTTCTCAGTCTCCAATACTTGACCTAAAAGCGAACCAATCTCCTTGATGAATCGCAAGAAATTAGGGTTTTCCCGTTCGGTGAACCTATCGACCACCAGCATCCAGTCGTTGAACGATCATGGCTCTTGATTAAGCACCCAGTGAAGATCGGATTCCGATTCGAAAAAGAACTGTATCTTTGAGTTGTAGGCTATCGTCATGCTCCTCACCGAACCGATTAATCGCCAGGCCTTGGGGAGCGCGAGGCTAATTTCACGCGATTTCTGGACTTTGGGATTAAGCAGCATCACGACGAGGCTTCGCCGGTTTTCCTCATCCATCCGTTGGACAACCTCCGGCGGTATCACGATTATGTCATCATCTTCGGGTTCCATTACAAGGTTATCCACTGAGAGTGAGATCTGGTGACTGTGAAAGTAGCAACGAGACCGGAACAAAGGTTGGCGAGCGGATCAGTACAATCCAGGATCCGATTGCGATACACGCACTTAGCACGATTCAACTATGCGCGTGGGTTTAATTCAAGTTTTTTGATGAATATAATAAAGCTTTAGATACCCTTTTAGATATGGGCCGATTATTTTTACATATGGGCCTGAAACCATAAACGGGTTTGCGACCTAAAAAACAACCAACACGGGTCGAGACTCGAGAGAAGAGGATAAGTAACAAAAAGCACCTGAATTGTAAGATGCAGATGCATTAACAGTTAACACTGCCCTGTTCAAGGCACTACATTTACATATGCGCCATAGTGATTAGTGAGTTAACTCCAGCCATGGAATGTTTAAAGAGATTGAAAAATCAAAGGACAAATTTTCAACTTCACCT
Source organism: Kernera saxatilis (assembly GCA_900406395.1). Lineage (NCBI taxonomy): Eukaryota > Viridiplantae > Streptophyta > Magnoliopsida > Brassicales > Brassicaceae > Kernera > Kernera saxatilis. The sequence continues at coordinate 23,083 of OVAY01000919.1, forward strand.
TTGACCTGTCCTTAGTTATGCCTAGATGTCTCAGATCTCTCGAGTCAGATGATCAAATCAGTTTCGGTACACCACACACTAGTTATAACTTCTAAGCCAGTTGTAAGCAAATATCAGATATCATATATGGATCAAGGTTGAGAAAAGGCAGACAGAGAAATTACATAGAGAATCAAAGAGATTGAAAGAGAGCGAGAACTCTTTCCAGTTCACCCTTGAACATGTTGAGAGGAAAGACTACTCACTGAGCTTCACTAAGGTTTTAAGATCAAAGATGGCACTACATTCACTTCAGATGATCAGATCTATTCCGTCTCACATCACACACTAGTTATAAGTTCCAACTTCTAAACCCACAACAAGAAAACATCACAACTATAAACATGAATCATGGTTGAAACTTGAAAGAATGTTGTAACATCATAATTCATAACGCAGCACAAGAAAGTTCTTGAAAGCCAAACACAAGGCTCCGAATAAAGTACACAGAATTAACAATAGTAGACTTGAATCTGACTAAAGAATCCCTAGACCTCATATTAAAATGAGGCACAAGCGGGAATCAAGCACCAATTATCATTAGGAAATTGTCACAAGAACAAAAAGTTTCAAAATCTCTTTAAGCAATCATAAACGAAAATCTGCACAGCTTAGCCAGTTGCTACTATATAGCCATTAACCAAGAGCATTGTGCATCAGAAAATTGTTGCGTGTTAAACACACAGAATTCTTAACTAAGGTAACAAAAATCTGATCATAAAGCACAGCAAGTTAATAACAGATGTCTTTAATTTGACTCGGAAAATTCCTATATAGGGAATTAGACAGAGAATCACAAGTGAGATTACAACGCAAGAACCATAAGAGAGTGTCAAAAGAACAGAAGTTTGAATTCGCTACCAATACTATCACAAATCATTATCAAAAGGGAGTTCTATGATCAGGCATCAGCAAACGAATTATTCAGGTTCTGGAAGATCAACTGCCACCAATTTCTGAAAGGATTCAGTTAAAAATAAGTGAAACACATTACCACATCTACAGTACAGGAGTTTTAAATCTCAAGACGATAGGATTGGGAGAAAAAAGAGCAAATATAGATTCCAAACATATCAATGCCAGTACTTACAAGACGTAAAATTGCAAACGAAACGAAACTGAAAACAGGAAAGATTCTATAACCCTAATTCAGACATTCCAAGTTCAGTAAACCCTAATCAACATTCCAGATAGAGAGAAACCCTAACTCATTGTTTAAGAGCTGGTGAATTTCGTGACGGCCTTGGTTCCCTCCGATACGGCGTGTTTCGCCAACTCTCCAGGAAGCACCAGTCTCACAGCAGTCTGAATCTCCCGTGAAGTGATGGTTGGCTTCTTATTGTACCTCGCAAGCTTCGACGCCTCTTGAGCGAGCTTCTCGAAGATATCGTTGATGAAACTGTTCATGATCCCCATCGCTTTGCTGGAGATTCCGATATCGGGATGAACCTGCTTCAGCACCTTGAAGATGTAGATCTTGTATGTCTCGATACTCTTCTTCTTCATTTTTTTCTTCTTGTCACCGCCTGCACCGGCTTCCTTCGGGAGCTTCTTCCCGGCCTTTGGTTTCTTCTCCGCCGGAGCCTTCTCGGCTTTGGATTTTTCCTCCACCGGCTTCTCTGAGGCCGGTTTCTTCTCCGCGGGCTTCTTCTCTGCCTTCGGCGCCATTGATTATCTCTCTCGAGTTTTCTAGGGTTAACAAGCACAAATCAGAGATTGAGTAGGTTAAAATGCTTTGGGTTGCTTGATATCTACAAAGTGTCGAGAGATTGCTTTTATATAGATCCAATAGATTGATATGATTGGAGGAAATAGTTTGACGCGGATCGAAGCCTACACCGTAGGATCTGCTTTTTAATAGAAAGATATCGACGGTCTAAATGGAATCTTAAAAAGAAGGAAAGCTCTCACACGTGACGGATCTTATTGGATACACTTGGTGGCGGGGACTCTTGACGTGTTGAGTTTGGCGCATTTTAATGCTCGCCGTGAAATTTTCCTTTCCCGCCCCCACCAGTCTCGAAAATTACTACATCGGTCCATGTATTCTAATGGGCCGAATTTTGAGCCCATTTGCATTGTTGAGACTGAGTGTGAGACATAACTTTCTCAACCCAGACTTGGACCCGATCTGATCCGACCCGACCGGTTCCCAGATATCGGTTTGTTGTTCGTAACAGAGAAACCAATGCTGCTTCTGATTTTGACGGTGGACCTCTTTGATGAATCTCCCTCGCACGATTCGATCATTATCAAGCTCTCATTTTCGCCATAGCTGCAGAAATGTAAGCTCTGTGATCGATTCCTCTCAAAAGGACAGTGGGATCACTGAAGATTGGCAATTCGTTAATGCCGTCAAAAGAATCGTGCGGGGGAAACGGAGCTGGGAGATGGCATTGAGCGGTGAGCTCGTCTCGAGCAGATTGAAGCCTTCCCATGTCGAAGAGATTCTTATCGGAACCCTTGATGATCCAAAATTAGGTCTGAGGTTTTTCAATTTCCTCGGTTTGCACAGGGGATTCGACCACTCCACGGCGTCGTTTTGCATCTTGATCCACGCTCTGGTCCAAGCTAATCTCTTCTGGCCTGCTTCATCTCTGTTGCAGACACTTCTGCTTCGTGCCCTGAAGCCAAGTGAGGTTTTTCAAGCGCTTTTTAGTTGTTACGAAAAATGTAAGCTTAGTCCAAGCTCGAGTTTTGATTTGTTGATTCAGCATTATGTACGGAGTAGGAGAGCTTTAGATGGGGTTTTGGTGTTTAGGATGATGACGAAATTTGGTTTACTGCCTGAAGTGAGAACTTTGAGTGCTCTCTTACATGGATTAGTTCATTGTAGGCATTTTGGTGTGGCAATGGAGGTGTTTGACGATATGATCAATGTGGGCATTCGTCCTGATGTATACGTTTACACAGGAGTGATACGTAACTTGTGTGAGTTGAAAGATCTCTCTCGAGCAAAAGAAATGATTGTTCGAATGGAGGCAAGTGGATGTGATGTGAATATAGTTCCATATAATGTGTTGATAAATGGGCTTTGTAAGAAGCAGAAAGTCTGGGAAGCTGTTGAGATAAAGAACAATTTAGCCGGCAAAGAGCTGAAACCAGATGTTGTGACATATTGTACATTAGTCTGCGGGTTATGTAAAGTGCAAGAATTTGAGGTCGGATTGGAGATGATGGATGAGATGTTACATTTGAGCTTTAGTCCTAGTGAAGCTGCAGTTTCAAGTTTGGTAGTGGGATTAAGGAAGAAGGGGAAGATTGAAGAGGCGATTAACTTGGTTAAAAGAATAGCAGAAACTGGTGTGTCGCCTACACATTACGTGTATAATGCGTGGCTCGACTCATTGTGCAAAAGTAGAAAGTTTGACGAAGCTGAGTTGCTATTTGATAGGATGGGGAAAATCAGGCTGTGTCCGAATGATGTGACCTATTCAATTTTGATAGATATGTTTTGCAGAAGAGGGAGACTGGACACTGCACTTAGTTTCCTGGGGAAAATGATTAATGCGGGTTTAAAACCAACTGTTTATCCATACAATTCTTTGATTAACGGGCACTGCAAGTTGGGTGACATTAGTGCAGCGGAGAATTTCATGGCGGAGATGATTAATAAAAAATTGGAGCCAACGGTGGTAACATACACGTCATTGATGGGTGGATATTGCAGCAAAGGGAAGATACAGAAAGCTCTTAGGCTTTATCATGAGATGACAGGGAAAGGTATTTCGCCGAGTATCTATACATTCACCACGCTTATATCCGGTCTTTTTCGTGCCGGGTTGATTCGTGATGCCGTAAAGCTATTTAACGAGATGACAGAATGGAATGTAAAGCCAAACAGGGTGACTTATAATGTCATGATTGAAGGTTATTGCGAGGAAGGAGACATGACTAAAGCCTTTGAGTTGCAGAATGAGATGATCGAGAAAGGTATTGTGCCGGATACATATACCTATAGACCGTTGATACATGGGCTATGTTTCACAGGTCGAGCTTCGGAAGCCAGAGAGTTTGTAAATGGCCTTCACAAGGGAAACCATAAGCTGAATGAGATATGTTATACCACACTCTTACACGGGTTTTGCAGAGAAGGAAGATTAGAGGAGGCATTAGGCATTTGTCAGGAGATGGTTCAAAGAGGGGTGGATTTGGACCTTGTGTGCTATGGCGTTCTTATAAATGGAAGTTTAAAGCATAAAGATAGAAAGATGTTTCTTGGACTTCTAAAGGACATGCATGATAGAGGACTCAAGCCTGATAATGTGATCTATACAAGTATGATTGATGCAAAGAGCAAAACTGGAGATTTCGAGGTGGCATTTGGAATATGGGATTTGATGATAACCGAAGGGTGTGTACCTAATGAAGTCACTTACACTGCTGTTATCAATGGATTATGCAAAGCCGGGTTTGTAAATGAAGCCGAGATTCTATGTTCAAAAATGCTGCCTGGCAATTCGGTTCCTAACCAAGTAACATATGGTTGTTTTCTCGACATTCTCACCAAAGGAGAAGGAGATATGCAGAAAGCTGTGGGGCTCCATGATGCAATATTGAAAGGGCTTTTAGCAAACACCGCTACATACAATATGTTGATCCGCGGGTTTAGTAGACAAGGGAGAATGGATGAAGCTTGCGAGCTCATAACAAGGATGCTAGGCAATGGTGTTTCTCCTGATTGTATAACCTACACAACAATGATATATGAGTTTTGTAGGAAGAACGATGTGAAGAAAGCGATTGAGTTATGGAACTCGATGATGGAACAAGGTGCTAGGCCTGATAGAGTAGCGTATAACATCCTGATACACGGTTGTTGCGTGTCGGGAGATAGAGAGAAGGCGATTGAATTGAGGAATGAGATGTTGAGACAAGGCTTGAAGCCTAACTCCAAAACCTGCGGAACTACTATTTTGAATGATTCTAGATCGAAATCCTGACCCCCTTTTGTAATTGTACAAGTTGAAACATTCCTTGACATCTCAATCAGTTAAAAATAGAAGATAATTTTGTTAGTCTAGATTTCAAAAAGGTGTATACGGTTTGTATTTTTCATCCACCCTGTAACAAAGAGAACAAAGGAAGCTTAAAGGAATCATCTTACACAAATCTTGGCAGGTTTGGAAAAAAGGATGCAAACACAGTATAAACCTTAATTTTCAATATAGAAGAAACACTGTGAGGTAACAAAGACACAGAAGAAAGACCAGACCAGATAGAATGAAGGGTGTTAGGTTTTTATAACAGTCACAAGAAACTGTAAGAGAAAAGAAAACACCATTTAAGAATAGTAGAATATGATGGAAAGGTTATTCAAAGAGAGAGTTTCTTTTAGTTGACGCGGCTTTTCAAAACATCAAGATCCATCTCAGTTGGATCGGTTGCCTGAAGCTCTACTTGAATTCCATCGAGTTCACGCTTGAACCTGTCCTTGGAGCTCGCATAGATCATCTTGCTTCTCACCTTTGCTACGTCCGGACACCTTTTAATGATCACATAGATACGGGTTACTTACCAAGCAGTGAATGGAGAAATGTGGTTACATTGTTTTAGCAGATAGTAATTACTTACCAAGCAATGAAGAAAATCTTGCTCTTCTGGCAGTTTTCCTCAGTGACAAAGTCAAAATCATAAATGGCATATCGGCATTCTTCAGCTGGAAGACTTGCTGCAAAGTCCTCATAGGTTTGAATAGGTTCACCAACTTTCTCAACAATCACTTGCTTCTGCTTCTCCTCGATCTTGTAAACTATGAAACGGTGTGTCCTTTTCGCCTTCAGTTCCAGAAATCTTAGCTTGCAGTCATCATGGACTGCCATTCCCGATGCCGCATTAGCCTGTTATCAATACAAACAACAAAAGCATTAAGATTTACATCTCTTCCCCCACAAAAAAAAAAAAAAAAAATTCCAGATCCCGCAAAGCTAGGCCTATAATTGTATCCACACAATGCTAAAACCAGGGATCTTTGATTTAGGAGCCTAAGCAATTTCATGAAACCTCTAAAACTAGAATAGCTCAACACATAAACTGGGCATTTGCTCGTTAAAACATCTCTAGTAACGATTTAGACTTCAATTGCAACCAGAGTCACCATGAGAAATGAGGGAAAAAAAAAACGATTTCAACACACAAGAAGCCGATGGATCAAACAAACGAATATTATTGTAGAAACGTCGAAAGAACTCGTAGAAGTGACCATGAACTCAACTGAAACTTCGAGGGAGAACACACGAAACTACCAGATTCTTCATGATTTCGATTCTAACCAGCGAAGCACAACAGTGTTGGGAGTTGTTCGTCAGATTTTTTTTTCTACCCTAGATCAGTACCGCCGATCACATAAACACAAAATCTCAACGATCTAATCGGAGAAAACAAATCCATCTTCCAGATCTAGTGAGCCAAAATCGTTAACGAATCCGAGACGAAGACAAAAATCGAGAAGAGAGCTTAAAATTGAAGAACTGGAAACAAACAATAGAGACAAAGAAGAAGAAAAAAGTTGGAGTTTCTCACCATGGCTGAATCAAAACGCTGTCGCTGTCAGAGACAATTCCGGGTGAAAGGAGACGCGAGAAGACGATGTTTTCTTCGAATATGACTCTTTTGCTTCTCTTTTCCTTTCTTCGGCGTTATTTGGAAGCTATATATAATCCCAATTTATAGAGAAATTCGTTTAGGCTCTAATCGGTAACCAACATTGAATTCCTCGAGTATTACACCATTTAAAAGTAACATTTGATACCATGAGTTCCTTTTCGTTTCTCTTCGTTCCTTTTATTTATGGAAAAATTTAGAACAAAAATATTCTCCATCAATTTTGGAGAGGAACAATAAAAAACGAAATATTCCCCTTCGTTCCTCAAATTTTCGTTGTTCCATTCCCTTTCGTTCCTTTTCCTTTTTTTTCCTATTGTTTTTTTATTGGTCATCAGTCCGAGCTTTACTCTTGTTTTATCTATTACTAGTATTAACTCCCGTGCTTTGCACAGGCATAGTTTTTATATTATTAAAGTTATATTTTTATAAAAATGCAATGTTATTTTTCATAAATCTTGCATCAAGTTGTTCCAATGAAATAATTTTGAAATCCTTACAATATTAATTGAATTGAGTGAAAATTTAGAGACAAATGATTTTTTTAGAGTTTCTCTGTAAAAGTAACATATAAAAATTGATTATTTAGAAAACAATAAAATTGAGGGGAAATAACAAAATGTTAGTAAATGAAATACTTGGATTAGAACTGCCATAATTGCCCCGTCTCCTTATATGCGTCTTCATGTGTCATGGTTCTTCTCGCACTGTTTTTTTTTTTCCTCCGGTGGTACTCTTAACATGCGAGAGAAAAGAAAGGTAAACATTATATGTGACTATCCGTATGCTTATGGATGCATGTAAATATGTTTAACACAAGCAAAAACACTGAGAGATAAAAGATGTTTCCATAGAAGTCTAATTTTCTCAAAAACGATTAGACACAAAATTTATAGAAATACATCAAGAATTTTTCTTGTAGAAATCTAGTTTAGTATTGAGATTTACTTATATAATTTTCGTTTGTAGCTCTCTCATGCATTTTACCAAACAATTTGCATACATTTTTGAAGAGGTTGTCTCAATGCTTTTATTGTTGAATGTTGATCAATCTCGTAATATTTAATTGAAAATGTAAAGCATGAAAACATGAGGTCGTGTAAGAGGAAAATAGTGAGATAGAACGTTACCGTTGTAGCGTGGTGCTATATGCAGAAGGTCGAGAAACCTCGTCCAAACAGAGACTTCAAGAACAACATATGCCGCATATCTTCTCAGTGCGAACTTAGAAAAGAGCATGCAAAATCTGAAGAATTGAGATCTAGAGAAATACTAAAGCTAATAAAATCAGAGGGTGATCCAGAACCAAAATATCTACATGCCATAAATCGAGTGATTTCAAGGGAGAGAAGTAAGATTTTTGCTTGAATCCCTTTTGACTTAAACCTTGTGCCGTTGTGCGACTCGAATCTCTTACAAAAATAGAGAGGGATAATAGAGACGTGGGTAAACGGTTAGTCGGTTACTGAAGATAAAACCTAAATCATTTTTTTTTCTCTCAATAAAATATTTACCAAGAAAATTATATTTTTTTTTATTTTTTTTTTAACAAAATTTATTCCACATAATTGTTGAAAAAGTTACCGTGTCATTCTCTTTTTTTTAACATCGTGTCTTTCTTATTTCTTTTTAATTTTTTAACTTTTTAAAATATAGTATAAAGCACAAACCACATGACAGAATATAATTGGCCAAGTGACTTGTGTTTTATAAGATAAAGGATTTTATTTGTGAATTATTATAACTATATGGTAAGCAAATTATTTTTGTTTTAGTCAACATGTAATAAACATATAAGCATATACGAATACAGAGAACATAATTAAATTCTTGATTTCTTATAAAATATGGTCTAACTAGTTATATAATTTTCACCGATTTGTTTTCATTGGAAAAATAGTATAAATGAAGTATAAACATGCAAGCGGGCTGGTTTTGGACCTTTTGGTTCACTAGAATATATATATATTAATTGTAACTTGGTTCACTATACATTTGATATACATCTTTATTGTAACTATTTAGCATCATATGTAAATTAATCTAGCTGAATCACTTATTAATGTTATGTGTAGTTTAGATTAGACGAATTGTATAACATCAAATATATATATTTACTTTTATTTACATGGTCTTTTAGATAGACTCTAGAGATATTACAAAATATCCGACCAATTTGATGGGTAACGCCACTTTGAACATGTGTTCACCAAACGTTTGGTTACATAATGTTACTCTCAGTACAGAAAACAGTCGCCAATGAATAGTCACATAACCTCAAGAAGTCAAGCTGGTTTAGCCCAACAATGGTCTAGACGTCTAGTTCTTGTAAGGACTCGAATCATATAATTCACTCTTACCTTTAAGGGTGTAAAGATACCTCTAAAAGTACAAGGAATCCACAAATTAGACTTATCTTCGTTTAGAGTTCTATATATATATATATATAAAGTCTATCCTCTTTGCAAATGTGAAAAATGATAAGATCAGTTCGTTCTTAAGAGATTAAAAAACATATATGAAATCACATAAAAAGTTTATATTGTTCTAAATAACGGGTAATTTTAGTCGTACAAACAAAAAATTATCTTTACCTTGACTAGATTATTAAAAAATTTAATGTTAGTAATACATATGTACATATGTATATGTATTCTGACAATTTATATCTTACTCAATCCAATAAGTTCTATCAAAGTCTTCATGATTGGACAGTTGAAAGCTTGCGTAAACAGAGCAACGGACAACTGCTAATGGTTGGATCTGTTTCCAAAGAACCAAAAGTGTCAATTAGGATTAACGTTTTGTTGAGGTCAGATTTTAAAATCTCGCTGGGCCAGGCTCGATTGAGCAAGTCTTTTTGTTCTTCGGACTATCCTTCACAACTGAAATGGTTGTATTGATGATTTACCATTTAAGTTTATACATAAAAATAGAAGTCTCACTTGGAATATGTGAAGAGTCGTGTGCGAAATGAAAATTTATCAAATCTAAAGATCCTTAAGAATGAAAATGTATACAATCTAGAGATCTTAAGAAAATACAAACTATAAAGTATTTCGTTGATCTGTCTCTTAAGTTGATACATATTATTTATCTTTATCTGATATTAATCGTTGTAATCCCTGTATCACTACTGGTTTCATAAAAATGTGAAGACAGAAGACAAATGTGCCAATAGGATTCATCTTTGATAAAGGGTTTGGGTTTCTTACACAACGGTAAAAGAGCACAAGCCAAATCTCTTGAGTTTTAAGCAATATACTTCAAGGACCAAAACAAAAAGACATCGACGACAAAGACCGATAAAATGAAGCTGTTTTTGTTGGTACCATCACAGCAAACTTTAAGAAAAAGCATATCACTCGGTAATAGTAGGAAAAGTTTGATTCAATAGATTTTTTTTAAGGATTACTTCCTCAATTGGCTCGGCTTTTGAAAACATCAAGATCCATCTCGGTTGGATCAGTTGCCTGAAGCTCTACTTGAATTCCGTCTAGTTCTCTCTTGAACCTGTCCTTGGAGCTCGCATAGATCATCTTGCTTCTCACTCTTGCTGTGTCCGGAGACCTTGGCCAAAACAACAAGAGATTTTTTTTTAAAAAGGAGGTGAAGCCAGATAGACCGGTTTTAGCAGAGATAGTATTTACTTACCATGCGATGAAGAAAATCTTGCTCTTTTGACAATTCTCTGCAGTGACAAAATCAAAATCGAAAATAGCATATCGGCATTCATCAGCTGGAAGACTTGCTGCAAAGTCATCATGGGATTGACCAGGCTCACCGACTTTCTCTACAATCACTTGTTTCTGCTGCTCCTCAATCTTGTAAACGATGAAACGGTATGTCCTTTTCGCCTTCAGCTCCAGAAATTTCAGCTTGCAGTCATCGTGGACTGCCATTCCTGAAGCTGCATTAGCCTGTTACCGAAAAAATAAAGAACATCAAGATAACACACACACACACACACACACACACACACGTTTTATACTCTACACCTATTTTGTGAAAATAGCATTTCAAGTTTATATATGTTCTGAACCCTTCAATGCTGAAACTAAACATCTCTAGTAACATGTACCATGAACAGATATTGGTAGTGTTAATATCAAGAAGCCCTAATATCAAAAGGAACACGCAGGCAACTTCCACAAAAATTTGGATGATGGTGTAGAGCTATCATAATATCCCAGACTGTATGATTATGGATTATAAATCAAATGACACCGCCCATCAACAAAATCAAACCACATCTGAAATGAAAAATCTACAGTTCAATAGCAGCGAAAGTAATCCAGAGAAGCGACAAAATAAAATTCACAACAAAATCGATGGATATCACTGGAAAAGTGTTCAACTAACGGTAGGCGTAACCCTATTTTCAAAGAAAAAAGACATGGAACTACCAGATTTCTCCTTATTTTAAAATCAATTTGCTTAACCCAAAACAAGCACACTGAAATTGTAGAGTTTAACGTCCGATTCCTATCCTAGATCAGTCCCTCCGATCATACAAACCCCAAAATCTCAGAGATCTAAACCAACATATGAGTCCATCTCCAGATCTAATCAAAGAAATCTTTGGGCGAGAACCCGAAATCCGAAGAATTAAAATCCGAGACGAAACAAAGCGAAATGGAACTCGAACTGAGAGGCGCACTCCAGATCAAGCAGCAGAAAACAGAGAAAGAGAAATATACGAGAAAAAAAAAAACGAAAATCGAGCTCACCATGGCTGAATCAAACTACTTTCAGAGAAAACTCTTGCTGAGACGAAGAAGCAGGAGAATATGGAGTCTTTGTTGTTTCTTCGGTGTGCGTCTTTTCTTTTCCTCAGCTTTATGCAGAAGCTATATAGTCCGAATATGTATAAGCGTTTTGATTTGGTTATTCTTTTTTTTTACATTTAATTAATTTGCTTTATTTAATACATAGGCAACAAAGGCATAATATATCAAAATACATAGGCAACAAAAGCATAATATATCAAAATACATAATTTAATTAAGGAATAATTATTTATTAAAACTTAATTTAGTCTATTATATTTTATCTTAAACAATATAGATTATGATCATTTTTCAAATGATGGTGACTAATATATTGAAACACAAATGCACTATTTGTTATTCTATTGTGGTATTACTTATTAATGATCATTTTTCCTTGGAAAAGGAATATAATAAACTAGTATAAGTATATTTATTCCGCCACCATCCGAGATCAAAACCTGTTTATATTTTATTGAAAATAATATAGTATATGTGAAATCCATAACAATGTGTTCAACAATTAACTTATTTTATTTGATGCAAAAGTTTTTTTGATTTTATTTATTCTAACAAAGAAGTTTTTTTCATGAAAACTAAACTAATATATACGCCAAATTTTATTTACATGTTACTTGATTAATTGCTCTATTATAAAACTACTTAGTTTTATATAGTTAATTGAAATATGACAGTTAATTTTAAAAACTTTGATGTTGATATTGTAATTCCTTGTCACAAAAAAAGGATTTTCGTTATATTTAGAACCATTTATTTATGCCAAGCTATGGACCTATGGTTTAAAAAAAAATCACATACATATAAAGTGGTTTTTAAAACAGATTGTCTTGTAAATTACAAGTTGTAATATATAAATGATATCAGTAATAGTCTAGAATGTCTAACGAATCAGGAAACTTATGGATATTATACAAAAAAACGCTAATTAATTTTTCTTAAAAAACACTAATTAATTTGCAAATGAAGGGAAAAAAAACGATTTTGACAAGCCGAACAAAAAAAAACTATTGAAAATAGTTTATAATTTATATATATTTTCGCTAAGAAGAAAAAAAAAAGACTAGTTCCTATCTTTTAAAGGAAAGAATAAAAATGAAAGGTCGAAGACGCATATGGCTCTCTTGGGCATCTCAGGTGTGGCTCCACTTTCGGCTCAACTCTCATCATAACCTGTGATGGAAGCCAGCTGAGTCGAGCTGGATTTATTCCATTCCAGCACTGCCACGTGGAATTTAGGAATCCCAACTTCGACTGTGATTTTTCGGAAAATAAGTCTACACGAATGTGCGGACCCCGTGGTTTGTTGCCTTGCTGGTGGTAATGGTGGGTCATTGTTTTCCTCAAGATCCGACGTATTATTGGTGAGAGGCATTTTTTCCTACCAAATTCCGGCGAAGATTGATATTATCCTAATCATGTTGCATTCTTATGTGAGAGTTTCCTTGAAACGGATAGATGCAACGGTCCTCACCAAAATGAAAGTTGAGATTCTGGTTGGTAGTCTAAAATTACAATTCAAAGTGATTATGTTCAAGTCGTTTTAGTTTTTTTGAGTGAACGATAATCTTTTTAGGAATTTGTTCATGTGTCATTTTCACGATCGCATTTTCTACGCGTCTCCAATCCTAGTGTGGTTTGGTTTTCTACCATTTCTTCTATATTTTCTAACTATTCTAGAGTTTGAGATTACATATCGGGCTTGTCCAGTTATGTTATTCCGTTTGTAAACGTTTAATTATGAATGAAAACTTGGTTGAACAAAAAAAAAAAGTCTACACAAATGTGCAATCATGCTTACACGCGCTAAACACTTCTGGTGATTCCTTGATAAATTAAAAGAAATATTAATCATTAGCCAAACTTATATCAACCAACTACCAAATTCAACTAATTAGCAAATGTTTCAAAACTATATAAAGCAAACCGCTTTAATTTCTCTCCGTTCATATTTATGACTAGGAGAAACAACATTTTTCTACACAAATTTAACCAGTTCCTATTCGGACTATTTTACAAATTGCTAGACAAAGATATATTTTATTAATAAATGAATTTAAAGTGACGACACACTGACACTATTTCAAATTACAATGAATTAAAAGTTATAACTGGTATCGGCAGATTTTCCAGGTGTACGGCTGCCACTTATTTAAAAAAAAATCTACCGTGTGGAAAGACCTCATTACTATGAAACGTTTATTAGAATTTTTTAGAAACGGAAAATATATAACTTTTAAGATTTATTAGTTGATTGAATCATGTAACTCATGTTTGCCTCTGCTCCATAATCTTCTATTTTAAAGATTTTTGTCAAATCTTAGTGTTACAAACGAACACCTTTGAACGCGCGATTTTTTTCACACTGTCTTTCATTTCTCTCGTAACATGAGATAAAAATACAGAGCAAACGAAGTTTGTTAACCCGATTTAACTTATTGATCGGATCAATCTAACAATATATTACGCATAAATGAGGAGATACAGCTTAATATCTTATGAACAACAATTCAAATCAAACTCTTAAATGTTCATCACTATTCACTCACGCAGTTCAACGAGAAGAACAATGCATATTATTTATACTCACTTAAGAGTCTTAAAACAAAGACTCTGTCGCGATTGAAAGGAAAGCTTTTGTTTTACCTTTTTCTTCTTCAAAACGCAGAATTTCATACAAAATCATATCAGCTTCAAACTAGACACAATCAACTTATCCCAATCTCTGTTATTTCAGACCAACATTCAAACTAAAATCGAATCAAATTCTCGCCAACCACATCAACACCTAATTTCGTTATAATTTTGATTGACGGGTCAACACAAAAGCATATTCTGATATTCTCCTTAAAATTCATGATTTTTTTTTTTTTGTTAAACAAAATTCCTGAGTTTTGATAGCATCGTATCTCATATTTTGGATTACGACTTTCTGACGATAATAAAAGATACTTCGTAAGCACAAAAAGACGAAATATACGTTCTTTAGAAGCGGCAAAATAAGACAAAGTTAATTTAGCTTTGGAGCTAACCTAACGGAAGCCATCAGCCTTATTCACGCGATGCAATTGACAAAGTTTTGTGAATTTAAATGTATAATTTATCAGATCTTCTGCAAAAAGAAATGGAGTAATGGTTACTGAGATAATTTGATCCAAAATATCAGATTATGGTTTAGCCGATTTGCAGGAACTAAGTTAAAGCAGATGGCACGACAAAAGCAATAATGTGACCAAAGCAATACGCAAGAAAAACTTTTTTTCTGCCCTCCTGTATTTTTAAATTCAATCTAGTTCAAAGATTATGAAGTTATATCTTCCAAGTTTATTAAAAGATCAAACGTTTAAAAAAAAAAAGATAGCTACCGCTTCCTTAGTTCATGTTGCAAAATTGAATCTCCAAAGCAAAAAAAAAAAAAAAAAAAAAAAAAAAAAAANAAAAAAAAAAAAAAAAAAAAAAGCTAAAAATCATTCAGACAAAAAACTAGCGCCGTTTCGAAAAATATATACCATTTCTCATTGGCTAATCTATAGATGCGGGGATCGCGCTATATTTATTTGCTACCGTTGATAAAACTAAATCCAACGGATACAAGTCCTCTCCACTCTTTTCCACCCTTCACCTATAAATCACACGGAAGACCGCCAAGTGTAAATTACAAATCTGAAATCTCCAATCTCCTTCCAATACATTCTCCGGAATCTGTCAATTAGGGTCGTTGATCTGTGTTCTGTGCAATGGAAACCACCGGAAAAGTGAAGAAGGGTTTCGGAGGAAGAAAAGGCGGTGGCCCAAAGAGCAAATCGGTTTCTAAATCGATCAAAGCCGGTCTCCAATTTCCGGTAGGGAGAATCACTCGTTTCCTGAAGAAGGGACGATACGCCCAGAGGCTCGGTGGTGGAGCTCCGGTTTACATGGCCGCCGTTCTCGAATACCTCGCCGCTGAAGTAAGTTTCTTCTGTTCTGGCTCTTGAGATCTGATTTCAATAGCGAAAATCGTTTCTGATTCCGAATTTTGATTCAGGTTCTGGAGCTTGCTGGTAACGCTGCGAGAGACAACAAGAAAACCAGGATCATTCCGAGGCATCTTCTCCTTGCGATCAGAAACGATGAAGAATTGGGAAAGCTTCTCAGTGGAGTCACAATCGCGCACGGTGGTGTTTTACCCAACATCAACTCTGTTCTTCTACCTAAGAAGTCTGCTAAATCAACCGAAGAAAAGGCACCCAAATCTCCGAAGAAAGCTTGATATGTTCTCCAAGTGACTTTCATTCACCATTTTTATGTTATTGTTGGTAAATTTGTGTTGGGCTTGGTGAATGTAAATGTTGAGAAAGTCGAGCATATTTAATCTTTAGGTTTATGTATTTTGCTTCCAAAGTTGTTCAGATCCTATTAAATGATTTATAGATCTCTCGCCTTGTTTCAAATCTTCTGCTAGACTAGTTCCTATTATAGTCAGCGAAATACTTTCTAATTACTTTGCAACTCAATTAGAGTTTACTAAGCGAACCCTTGAGCTCAATTACAGTACATAGCGTTTTTTTTGAAAGATTTTGTTCAAAAATGCTCGTCGAAGAGATCTGTAGAGTCTCTCTGTTGTCTCTTCATGATTCGGCTATCTTTTCCTAACTTCTACTAATTCATCTCTTTCATATTCGATTTTCATCAAAATAATTTAGCCAATATACTTTGCCGTAGAACACAGAAGATAAGTGCTGTTTCTATCCGTGATGAAAAAAACATAGTCATTTGCTCCGATTATTCACTACGGATCCGATTTGTGATTGAGTTTGTGACACTCGGTTTCAATACGGTATACGGATCCGATTATTCACTAAAGGCCTTTTAGATATGAACACATTTTCGGCTTAGAGTCGTAAAAGCCCATAAAATTTGTTATGGAGTTATGGGATTTAAATGGATGTACTTGTAGTACTTACCAGAACATTTTTTTTTTTTTTAAGAATGTTGTTATCTAAACTTATGAATATTGTTAGCAATTCTAGTTTCAGTTGATTTTGGAAAAAAAATAATTATGTTTACAATAAAATTCACACGCCATAAGCCTTTACGAACTTAGCACGACATTGTCCACCATATAGAGCTTCAACTCTATTACTAAACAATATCCTTGCACAACACATATTTAGTACATGACATGGGTTCCATATATGGTGGCACATCAACTAGATGATCAAGATCGTTTTTATCAATCTCGAATGCAAACCAAATCAAACAACTTGGTATGTTAACTTTTATTTTCCAAAACAACCAATTTCTACTAAACAAAGTTTTATATAAGTTTGTTGAATAAATCCATTTATCTAACTTTCATGAACATAAAAAAGTGAAGCGATTTGATTAAATGAAGTCATTCGGTTAAAAATTGATGATTAATTCCTATGATTCTAAAGACACTTGTGACATCATTAGAAAGCTAGTAAATAATTAAATATTCAATATTGTCGCTGCATAATATAAAATTCTTTTACTAGCTTATTTAAAAATATAAAAGTTGCTATCAACACCATATTATGATAAAAATGTACATGATTCGACCTAGGCCGTTTCAACTCTAAGGACCCAAGCCTAACATGAATTTGAAAATCTTCCATGACAGTTAAATTCTTATCTTTCGCGTTTTCAATATGTTCTTGTCCATGTAAATGTAACCAAGCTTGTAGGAAAAAAAATTATTTGCTTAGCATTTAGCATCAACTAACTTATTGTACAAAATTGCAAAATGGAGGAAAAAACAAACCCAAGACAATATCTAGTTTAATGTTTCTAGGAAGAAAGATTTTCAAAATCTCTCCACATGTTTTATATTCATTAAAAAAAAAATGTTGTATAGCATTCTCGGTCAGTTCTTCGTTGAATCCACTAATAAATATATTCTTTAAAGAATTCTTTAATATAAACAAAAGGTAAATTGTAAGCTAAACAACATACTGAAAAATAAAAGTTCATATGAAACTTAAACATGATTTTCGATAGTATTTTCGTGTTAGATTAGCTGGCCTAATATGTTTAATTAAAAGAATGAAAATCTGTTTAACAAATGGATCAAAAAGAAATTCCTTGTTCAAATAACCAAACAGGAAAAAAAATATGTTGGTTTTTAATTATCAATCTTAGTATCTTACTGCTTTCTTAGTGTAAATTGCAAAATTAATCTCGAGAAAAGCCTAGTGAAAGCGATAAACTTTCAAAATGCCGTAAAAAAAAAAAAAACTGGCGCCGTTTCGAAAAACATGAAAACGTTTCTGATTGGTAAATCCGTAGACACGAGGATCGGATATCATTTATCCTCTACCGTCGATAAGACAAGATCTAACGGACATATATCTTCTCCCTTCTTTTGTCCATCTCACCTATAAATCACACCGAGGACCGGGAAGTAGAAAACACAAATCTCCAACCTCCTTTCAAGTTTCTTTCAATCCATTAGAGTCTTACTCTTTCAATCGATTTTGTGGCAATGGAAACCACCGGCAAAATAAAGAAGGGTTTCGGAGGAAGAAAAGGCGGTGGCCCAAAGAGCAAATCGGTT
>OVAY01000920.1:4224-41063 GCA_900406395.1 Kernera saxatilis
AAAAAAAAAAAAAAAAAAAAATTAAAGCTGCTTACCAACGGTGGCGGAGTGAAAAGTGGTGCTACCGTCAACGACGTTTCTACTTCCGGTGATAATAGTTCTCGTCCGACCATCTCCCATAAACATTATATTCTTTTTCTTCTTCGCCACTTCCACATTCTCTCTATAAACTCCGGCTTTTATATGTATCACATACCTCTTATTACTATTCTCCGGCGCCGCCGCTACAGCCGCCGCCACCGTCTTGAATGTACCGCTACCGTCAGCTGCCACGGTGGCATTGGCTTTCACCGTCGACCCTTGGAGAAGCCTTCTATCTCCGGCGGATAACCAAGTCGGCCACCCCTCCGCGTCTAGTTCTCCGGCGCCGGAAATATCTACGGCCATTGTAGTCTCCTCCTCCTTGAGCTTACGGTTGTTTGAGGTGCTTTTAGCTTTTAGCTCGAAATTGGCTATGTCGGTATCAGTCATATTCTTGATCATTGCTAGTGCGTTGCTGCACATGTGCTCTACGTGTATCTACACATAATCATTTCGTTAGAAAGCTATATTTAAAAAAAATCGTGTTATCAACAAGTTTATGTAATTAAATATATATACTCTAATAACAACAATTGATAGCAACTATTCATACATATGGACCAACACTAGCTAACAACATCTCATTGTAAGAAAGTAAATAAATTCTTAAAAATTGTCAAAGAGATGTGATGTGATGTATATATGATCTATCTAGTTTTCTTGTTACCCTATCTATAATTTTTTTTGTACTATACACATTTAAAAAAAAATCTTAATTGGTAACCCCACGATGAAAGAACAAAATAGTGATTTACGTTGAGCCATTGCGGATTCCACAAATTTAGTGAACCAAAACAAATGCATTTTGTCGACATTTGCAAAATTTAAATTAAATCATTAAAAACAAATTATTACTGATTCGATCTTATACTTTTCACATATATATATATATATTCATTTTCAATGGGTCTGCAACTCCACATGTGGCCGTAAAGAATTGATGTTTTTTACGTACCTGACCCTTTAACAAGGCCTTACGGACTTTCCTGTCGGCCGCGTCATGAGAGAAGCCATCGAGACAAGTCTCCTGGTTGGTAATGGCAGAGCTAATTAGGGTTTTGAGATCACCGGCGTGTTCCCGGAGAGATTTCTTGGTAGGATACAAATGGAGATCTTCCACCGCCTCGTGAAGCTCATCAAGCGTCTCATCAATAGTCTCCAAACAGTCATGAAGCGCCGTCTTCTCTCGTGGAGTCAGTCCTTTCCTATTCTTGATCAGCTTCTTCACGGTGAAGTAATTGTGTTCCACGGCGGTTGTTGTTAGGTTAAGCGACGCCTCGATGACGTCTTTCTGCGACGTCAGCTTGACGCCGCGGGAGGTGGCCACGGCGGAGATGCAGAGGTCAGGGTAACGCGTGGAGCTGCAGGCGGATCTTAGCACGGCGTGAGACGTCGGGGATAGAGTTCGTTTTCCGTTTTCATTTGCTTTTGAAGCTCCGGCGGCGATTCCGACGACACAGGCTACGAGCAGCAAGGTTACGGCGGTGGATAGTAAAATGAGTTTCTTGTTTTTTTTGAAATTATCTTTGGAGAAGATTTCTTTGATTGAAGGTGCCATTGTTTAACACTGATGAGTGAGTGGTGAATGTGCTCGCGAGGAGTGGGTGTTTATATTGATGAAATTAATAAAATCAGACACGAGATTTTAAAATGGCAATTTTTCTCTCTCTCTTTTTACTTTTCTTCACTCTATTATTTGAATAGAATTTCAGTGAACAAAAAAAAACCCACATGCTATGAGCCGCCTCGCTAGTAGGAGATAAGGTTTTTTAAAAATATATGTTAAACAGGATATTAGTTCGATTATTCGAGTTCGACAGTAGTACTATTGTCGTATTCCCAAATTTGTATTTTTGTATTCGAATTTGATATTCTTCGAAGACAAATCTAACCATTCGTTGTTTTGTTTAGCGATGAACTCGATCAGTAAGCAACTCACAACCCTCGTCCAAGTTTATCCTTGTTTAAAGGTTTTGAAACTAATGTTTTAAAGATTTTAGGGATTTAATAGAAAAAAACTTTTTATTTTATTAATTAACTAATGCTCGATTTTGTTTCAATTTTTTTTAGTATTTCTTACATTTTTTTTTGTGAAGTAATTGTTATTTATTATCCTATCATGCAGTATTTTTTCAAATTATAAGTATTAATGAAGCAGTAAGCCCCAATATAAAAAGTTTTTTTTTTTGTTTGTCGGTCCCCAATATAAAAGTTTAGGAGGGGTTATTGGGAGATGGATTTGTGTAGAGTTTGTGGATTTTAAAAATTGTGATATTTTAAAAATTTGAGTAGATTTTAAAATATTCTATAGATTCTTATCAAATATTTTTATGGATTGTTATGGATTATCATTGATTGTGATGAATTTGTATTAATTATTTTTTTCTTCTAAACTTTTATTTATAAGGTAATATATTATGTTTTTTGAATATTTTAGTTTTTTTTTTTTATAATTATTGGGTTTCTATGAGTTTGTTTGAGATTTGAAATGATAATTTTTAATGAAATTTACAGTTTTTTTTTTTTTAATAATATATTTTTTCTATCCATATTTTTTTGTTTCACAAAATTTGGGTTGTGACATAATTTATATAATAATCCAAAAAATGTTGTATGATTTTTTGTATTTTTGTGTTTTTTAGTTTTTTGTAACATAAATTTTAAGAATCTCATAGTTATTCATGAAATTTTGAAAGTTATGTTCTATGAGTAAAATGTATTGAATCCATCTCCCAATAACTCAGATTTTAAAAAAATTATAGAATCTAAAATTTTAAGATTATAAGAATCTACTAACCAATAACATGAGATTTGTATATAATTTAAAAAATTTTAAACCAATAACGATAGAATTTAAAAGTCCTTAAACTAATAACGATAGATTTACGAAAATTGTAAGACTCTACTAACCAATAACAATAAAATTTAAAAATTTCAAAAATCTTTAAAAATTCATTTTCCAATAACCCCCCTAAAACTACGAAAGGCATCAAACTAAATTTGGGGCATTCGACTTATGTCCGGTAGATTACTAAAAATGTAATTATATACAAATCTAAAAACTTGTTTGCGCGCGGTAGGCTGGGCCTGAGCACATACTTATAAAATCATATATACCTCTAAATTTATCAGCATAAATTAAATATACTCAGTTTCTAACTAGTAGTATAGTTTTGCATGCCTGTCTTGCTGACGCTAGATTTTTTTTACTTAGAAGTTAAAACATAAAAATATTTAGTTGCTATATAGTTATATAACTCGAACCGACAATAATCAATAATATTTTTTTTGACATGAACCGACAATATTTTCTTTCTTTTTTTCGAACCGACAATAATATATACAGTAATTTGTCTCTTTAAAAAAGCATATTCTTCCTTTTAGATTTTAATATTCTTTTCACGATTAACAGCAACATATAGAAAATGATTGGCATCGGAAAAAAGAAAACTACTCCCGCTGTTTCTAAATAATAGATATTTTAGAGTTTTTTTTTCCACAAAAATTAATTTTATGTGTTTTAATATATTTTTTATTAATTAATTGTAACAAATTGTGAACTTCAAAAAATATTAATTAAAAATATTTAAATTTTTTGAATTACTATTGGTTTATAAGTATAAAAAATATTTAGTGTAATAAAGTACTGTATTTATAACTAAACATTAATTACTTTCTTTATTATATAAAAACTTTAAAAAATCATCTACTTAGGAACTGAGATAATATATTTTTGGATGAAATGTCGAAATTGAACCGCCGTTTTTGGAAAAAAAATCATTTAATGATATCTCATCTCTAGAATTTAAAATAATAAAAAGATAATATTTTCTTTAAAATTTTTTAATTGAATTTTATATTTAGCTTTGTGATAATATATTTAGTGTAAATGATTATGTTGTTAGAACGCTGATAATACATAAAATGGAATATATTTATAGTTCTATTAATAATATGGTAGATTATTTAGTATGAATGTGTAATTAAGGCAAAGTAAAAGTGTTACATCTTTTAGCAAACAAAAAAGCAAAAGAGTTACATAGCGTTTAGCAAAAAAAAAAAAAAAAAGAGGGTTACATAGCGATTAGATATACCTGTGGCACCGAATATATCGATGAAATAATAAATAGAAAGTATTTAGGCCGTTGTAATAGGCTGCTGCAAGCCTGTCATGGGTCCATTTACCATCTTTAAAAGCAAACAAAATATTCCATTAATTCGATTAAATCAAATTTAAAATACAAGGCTTTCTCGGTATACGTAAACGCAAATTGTAGCTTTCTTGTATCATATGATACATAAGAAAGAAATATTGGACTGACAGAGAAATATATGAAATGATTTAGAATTTTACGAATGATATATGATATTGCTCCTTTGAGCAGATTGTTTACCAACATAAAAATTTATTGGTTTGTATTTTCCAAAAGGTGATCTATTATAGATATATAATCTTGACAAAACAAAAACTATTAATTGTACATGAGAAATGTATTTTTATAATTCCACTAATTAATCGTGTATTAGCTTTTACCAAACGTAACATGAAATTACGTAATCTAATCACAGTTTGTATTAATATAGTTTTGAAAATAGTTTCATAAGATGCCATCTATCACTTTTTTTTACACATATTTAATCTATCGTATTATTTACAGATTATGTTTAGTAGTTTAAGAAAATTATGTGCAATACCAAATATGATTATATGAGAATAAAAAAATGAAAGTTCACGTGTTCAACCCAGTTAAATCCAAAAAGAACATTTAGAAAAAGTTCGGGTAAAAGATTAGTTTAATGTGGCTTTGGTTTGAAAGGATTATAGAGCGCAGAACGTAAGGTTTGAAATTTTTAGCAAAATTCGATTACGAAAGCAACCCCAGCCATAAATCATAATAGGAAGGATAAAATGTAATTAGTTTGAAAATTTGTTCCTTCGTTTAGAAAAGCAGGCACAGTTGTAAATTGTAATCATCACACTCTTTCTTTCATTTTCTTTATTTCCTGGACAACCTTTCATTTTCTTATTTAAATAAAAAGGTTATGTTATGATGATCATGTAAATCCTGATGTCTCCTCTTTATCATTAATCTTTCATACCTAAAAGTAGATAATTTAAGGCAGGGAACGTATTTTTATTTAGAAATATAAAGCAGAACAAGTAATAGTGTGGGTTAGGATATGTTAAAAGAAAATACAAACAACTTGCATAAACCTTTCCGACAACAATTTGCAAATAGAGGGCATCCAATGTAGCGTCTCATTCTTCTAATAAACGAGAGCGTAATTTATACTTTCGAATGCTAAGTTCTTGAAAACAAAATTCTATCTGGGTCAATTGTCATAAATTTATAAATAACACACGTAATTATCAAATGTATATACATGTACAATTGCAACTATGATATCTTCCGACAATTACGAGTCTGTCAACTATTCTTTGTGAGGTCACCTTGGTTGGTGCATTTGTCTGTGGTCACGCTTTGCACGTGTTGCTGCGCACACAGTTAATCTAAATTAAATCGTTTGTCAGTAGAGACTAGAGAGCGTTGGGAAATGTAGTTGTTTCTCAAATAAATAAATTACTATAGTAATATCTCTGAAAAAAAAACATTCACAGTATCTCCAGTTCGGATCTTTCTTGCAAGTCGAAAAATCACATTTGGACTTGAAAATTATACAGTTTCGATTTCATAAATTTTGCAAAGAATAAACAATATTTCTCTCGCCGACAAATAAAAAAGAAACTACTCTTCACTCTTTTTTTTGGTAATACCACGGTAGCTTTTTACATGGGCCGTTTCTTAACAACTAATGGGCCGCTATTGGCTAACATGGGCCTGAATTTTAGATTTCGGATATTGTTGGAATGGTAAAGTTGGTTAGGATCTTATTCCGTGAATATAGCAGATAAATTCTCAATTCGTTTCGCCGGAATCTCTAACACAACCGCCGTCAAATCTTCCAACTTCGTCCGCTTCGGTCGGAAACCCAGGATGTTCGGAACTCGGGTCGTGATTTTGAGTAAAACCCTCGCCGCCGTCAAGTTCCGGTCTCGCTCCTCCCTGCACCGAACAAACTCTCTTTCTACAGATAGGGCAAGTGGACTGAGATCGAAACCACGATTCGATACAATCGGCGTGAAACCAGTGGTTACAGCTCGGCAAAACCCTTGCTTTGTCTCCGTCGACGAGCTCCGAGAGGCAAACGACGCACTCGACGCCGTCTTTCAAGTCTTTAGAGTTGAACTCTACGACGGGGATTGATCGGAGAACGGAAGGATTGACACCGGCACATTCCATGATGGTGATGATGACATGGTCATCGCTGTTTTCATGATCATGATGATTGTCGTTGTTACTATAACAATTAATAATACAACTCACCGTCCCACACACAATCACAAAGAAAAATATGTCGAGGCCGAAATTTATTCCGAGATGTATTAGATCGTCAGAAACTGATTCTTTCATCCTCAAAAAGCCAAAACCCAATTCGAAGAAGATATTTTTAGTTTGAGAAAGCAAGAAAAGTAAAACACACAGACCCTAGCTAGAGAAAGCTCTTAGCATCTGAACCTAATTAATTTGTTTAGGTATTTATAATAATAACGTAACAAAAACCTAAATTCCATTCTAATTATTAATTATTTCTATAGATACGCTTTGAGATGCAATTTAGTTATAGGTATATACACTGTGACAAACTCCTAATAAGGCACGACATTGTGAAGCCAGGATCTTTTCAATTGCTATAGGCTCTTATCATAACTCATAACTGTAAAGCTCACGAACCTTGCCTTGATTTTCATCATTTATCTGTTGCTTTGATTTGAAACCTTTTAATTTTGCCTTGTTAACGAAATCACTTGTTTCTATACGCAACATTGTAAATTTTGATTTTGATAACAGTTTTTTTCTATAGTTTGATCTTCCAACAAATTCTTGAAAACATAGTCAAAGGAGTTTACTCTCTGATGCATATTAGTCAATGAATATGTTAGATGGAAAGATATCACATTAGAAGTCAAACTGTTAGACATAGCATACGTCATGAGAAAACTTGGTATTTGTTATCGTTCTGTTTCTATCTGATATCTAAATTTCTGATCCGCTTTGAGAAAAAGAAATATACTCATGTTTACTTTACCCGTTACTCGATTTACTTTTATAGATACATTATTATTGTATTAGGCTATTAGCTTTTAGAATACAAACTTACAGTTAGGTTATGAATCACAATAGCTTTTAAGAGGGTAAAGAATTTGCAATCAACATGCAATACTTCGCAAACTAAAGGAATAGCGTGGGATAAGTAATCTGTAAGTAGGCCATTATGTTAGCAAATACTCCGTCTTCAACAAGCCAAATATAAATACAAATTTTATTACTCGTACAAGGCATGTTAAATACTCAGATAGCAAGTATACCTAACATGGCGGATATTTGTTCTTGATAAAAAATGATTCGTCCTATTCTTTAAAGGACATGGATAATGGATTAGAATATTTTCAATTCGTTTCGCCGGAATGTCTACAATCTGGTCGAACTTCGTTTGCTTCCTCGGAGTTATGGTCTTCAATAACCGCCGTGTTCATGCTCGGAGGAGGATTGGTCGGAACTCAGATAGTGATTTTGGGCCAAACCCTCCTCGTCGCCAAGTTTCGGCCTCGGTCCTCCCTGCACCAAACCAACTATCTTTCTACAGATAGGACACGTGGAGTGAGATTGAAGCCACGAGTCGATGCAATCCGCGTGAAACCAGTGGTTACAGCTCGGCAAAACCCTAGTTTTGTCTCCGTCAGCGAGCTCGGAGAGACAAACGACGCATTCGACGCCGTCTTTGAAGTCCTGAGGGTTGAAGTCTACGACGGAGATTGATCGGAGAACGGAGGGATTGATACCGGACAATTCTTTGATGGAAATAATGACATGCTCGTCGTTGCTTCGATGATCATGATTGTCACCATTATCATTATAATTAGAAACTTTTATAATACAACTCACCACCGCCCACAAAATTCCAAGAAAAAACAAGGCGAAGCCGAAATTTATTCCGACGTTGATTAGACCATTCATCTTCCAAACCATCAAAGAAGATCAAATCTCTCAGTAATTGAAAGTAAGAGAAAAAAAAAAAACACTGATCGTAGAGAAAGTTTTTATCTTTCAAGCCTATCAATTTGTTTAGTGTATTTATAACAACGTAACAAAGAAAAAAAAAAATCAATTCCATTCCAATTAATTAGGATTCCTATGTTTCCTTTTTTTTTTAATAGATACTCTTTAAATTGCGTTAATAGATATACGATTGACACAATTTACAAATTAGAAACTGCTCCTAATAAGGCATGACATTGTTCCACAGCTTCCGTCTTCTTTCTTCTGACGTTTGATGCTTTTATTATTTCCATTTTTTGGTTAATATATTATTTCCATTTTTTTGTTTAATATATTATTTCCATTCTAGCAACTTCAATTTTGTTCCTAATCCGTTCTGGTTTTTAACACACTTTTTTTTTTATTGATAAACCTTTAATTTTTTTTTTTTTTCAGCAAAATTAGTTGTATTTATGCATAACATTGAAATATTGATTTCAATATATTTTACTTTTAATTTTTGAGACATAGTTGCTTCTAGGACTTGGTACGGAACATATTACATATATATGTACTATGAAGATTTTTAGTACCCGTGATCCACTGTTTCTATTTGATCTCTAATTGTGTAATCCGTTTTGCTCCGTAATTCCAAATATCCGATTTCTTTTTTCTTTTTTTTGACATAAGCATTAACGAAAAAAACAGAAGTAACTCGTTTATGTATTTATAGTACCGTCACAGAGCTCCATTCCATTCTAATTAGGACTTTTTTTCTTTCTAGATACACTTTGACATGCAATTGAGTGAACGCTTTTTTTCGTGTGCACCAAGTTATAGATATACACTTTGACATGCAATAGAATTTTCAAACCAAGCAACTTACTACTGTAGTTTAACTCTCACTATTTTATTTTATTTTATTTTTAAAACTAAACCTTCAATTTTGCTTTGTCTACAAAATCCTTTGCACGAAATTGAAATATTGATTAGATTTATGGATAAAAATTAGATTTCTGACGCAATTAGTATTAGATCAATCAAAGGATGAGATGAGAAAAAATACTGCGTCAAAAATCAAAGCGCTCGACAAATACAAGCTAACTCCATACAAAGTTTTGTTGAAAAAGTCATATCCTACGAAAATGATCATCATAATTATATTTTCAACATCGGCATCCGGCTGTGTAGAAGAACTTTATACATGGGTCGTCAATATAAACTCATAACGGGTTCGTTGGGCTTGTTAGTTATAGGCCGTAATGGGCCCAGGTTTTCCAATTTCAGGGCTTGCCGGAATGTCTACCACCACAACCGTCGTCAGATCTGCTCCATGATCATCACAAGAAGTTCAAAAAAAGTTGGATTGCCGGAAGTAACCGCCAGAGTTTCGATCGGAGTTGGAAATCGAGAAAGTTCATATCTCGGGTCGTGATTTTGGTCCGAACCAACTCTCTTTCTGCAGATAGGACAAGTGGAGTGCAAGTGAAGCCACCTGTCGATGCAATCGACGTGGAACCAGTGATTACATGTCGGCAAAACCCTGGTTTTGTCTCCGTGGACGAGCTCGGAGAGGCAAACGACGCATTCGACGCCGTCTCTGAAGTCCATAGAGTCGAAGTCTACGACGGGGATTGATCGGAGAAGGAAGGGATTGATACCGGCCAATTCCTTGATGGTGATAATGACATGGTCATTGCTGGTGACATGATCATGGTCAATGTCGGCATCATCATCATCAACACGATTACAAGCCCAAGACAACAGTCGACAAAGACCAAGCACAAGCAGACAATAGCCGAAGCCGAAAACTATTGATAAGCAATAATCATAGTCCTTCATCTTCAAATCCCACATTTTTGTGGTAGAAAGAATAATAAACTCAAGTAAGAATTTCCTTTTAAAGAAAAACTCTTTTTATTGATTAATGGTTTGATTTGTTTTCTTGAACAATGTACATACATATTTGTAGATGAACTCTTTCTATTATTCTAAAAAGAAAAACTTCCTAAACTGGAGTAAACAAAAAAAAAGTAAAAGTAAGAAATTTCCTAATTTGAAATTGTTAACTAAACCAAAACCATAAACCACATAAAACCCAACGCATGACTTGGCTTCACCTCAGGTGACCATCTTCTTCTTTCTCTTTCTTGGTGAACACTCTACTACTTTTCTTCAGTCTTTGATAACAATAAATAATATAACAATGTGACAAAACCAATGCCCATCCTAATTAGAAATGCTGATATTTTATAGATATTTTCAACATAAAAATTGAGTTATATATATGACACAATTACAAATTGGAAACTGCTTGTAAGGCATGACCTTGTGGAGCCAGAATTCTCCATTGATATCCGGTAAAGTCCTACTGACATAATTAAGAAGTTTGGCTGCTTCTGTGATAATTTGGTACCTTTTCGAATATGATTCGCCGCGAATTTGATAACATTTTCATTTTTCGGTATCATCCCAACTCCTAAGTTTGAATTTAACATTTCTGGCTGCCTCGATATCTAGTTGCTTAGCAGAAACAGAGTTATGATTCATACCATCTTCTGGTGAATCGCGGTCATCGCCCATGCCGAACGAGAATGATTGTGTTTCCATTAATGTGTACTGATTCAGTCAGTTGCATATGCTTCGGCCGTGAGCTTTCTACTCTCCAACAATGATGCTTCAGAATGTGGGTTTCTTGTGGCAGCAAGTTCA
Organism: Kernera saxatilis; assembly: GCA_900406395.1. Lineage (NCBI taxonomy): Eukaryota > Viridiplantae > Streptophyta > Magnoliopsida > Brassicales > Brassicaceae > Kernera > Kernera saxatilis. The sequence continues at coordinate 15,117 of OVAY01000920.1, forward strand.
AGCACTTTTTGCAGCCTTCTCAGCTTCCGCTATCAAAAGCCTCACAAAAAAAAAAGAGAAAAGACCCGTCATAAACCTTGCCCGTTCTAAAACTTCACCAGTAGTCTTTACATGAGCAGATGCCGTCAACGAAATGGTGGAATCGTTTTGTGTCTCTGAGGACTATGACTCTCCCAGTTACTTGCGATACAATCTTCATCCATGAATGGCAGTCTGCACATACTCTGAGGTTCTTGGTAACCCTGATTGGAACCCCTTCACCGGTGTGAATTAGAGAGTAGGTTGTCGCGAGTCTCTCGCTGTGTCCACAAACCCAATTTGCCTTAGTCTCTTCATCAACATCATGAAGGACCACGCTTGTATCAGTAGAATAACCTGATTTTTCAATTGCTTCTTGTAATTCTGTCCATACTTTCTTATACTCATCTGAGTTACGAAACTCATATCCACCACCTGCAACAAATATTTGAATCTTATCTTTAACCTGTACCCAACTGCAACCAGCTTCTTTTCTGATCCCTCTTTGTTTCATCATCGCTCGGATCTTATCCACATTGTCCCACATCTTTGCATCAGCATATATGTTAGAAACCATAACATAGTTCCCTGGATTACGAGGCTCAAGAACAAACAACTCTTTTGCCGCAATCTCTCCCACTGAAACATTCCCATGGAGCCTGCAAGAGTTGAGCAATGATCCCCAAATGGACGCACTTGGCTTAAACGGCATTCTTTCTATTACCTTGATTGCTTCTTTGATTTTACCAGCTCGACCCAAGATGTCAACCAAACAAGCATAATGCTCCAAGGCCGGTGAAACTCTGAATTCGGTTTTCATGCGTTCAAACAAACTTAGACCATATTCCGTGAGCCCTGTATCGCTACACCCAGATAACAAGGCAACAAAGGTAATCCCATCTGGTGCAGCGCCTGACTCTATCATCCGATCAAAGAGACTTATTTCTTTTTCGATGTTTCCGTTGATTGCGTAACAGTTTAGCATCGTGTTCCATGAAGTCAAATCCTTAGTTGACATGCCATCAAAGATTCTCCTAGAATATTCAACCTCGCCGCATTTCCCATACATATCCATCAATGAGTTAAGCAATGGAACATCAGGTTTCTCTTTTGATTTCAGAATCTGTGTATGAATTTCTTTCCCGGTGAGAAGAGCAGCGACACGTGAACAAGCGGGCAATATTGTTGTAAGCGTCGCCCAACTAAACCCAATTCTCTCTTCCTGCATTTTTCTGAACAGATTAAACATCTCATGCACCCGAGCTTTCTTGCTGAGTACTGAAATTAAAGAATTCCAAGTAACAATGTTTCTCTGAGGCATTCCATCGAACAACTTGCGTGCATCTTCGAATGAGCCGCGTTCCATGTAAAGCTTCAGGAGCACATTATTCACCACCTGATCAACCTTCTCCCTCCGTTTCACAATCTGGGCATGGATTCCTCTCCCAACCGGGAGATCTTTCAGATCAATGCACGCTTTCAACGCAACGGAAATCGAAAAATCCCCCGGATCAATGAAACTACACAACATATCCACATACACAAGCAAAGCGTCTCTTGGTGACCCGTTTCTAGAGTACCCAATCGCCATCGCCGCCCACACTTCCTCAGTAAGAAGGGTCGAATCAGTGACATCGTCAAAGATTTTTCGAGCGAGATCCAATCGGCGGCAAACTGAGAAAAGAGTGATGAGCTTGCTTAGCAATTTGGGGTCGTGACGGAGACTCGGGTTGTTAAGAACTAAGGAGCAGATTTTTTGGCCATGGTGGAGCGATCTCGCGGAGATGCAGGCATGAAGAGCGTCTGTGTAGGCCTCGGGACTGGAGAGATCGGACGGTGATGATGACTTCTCTATCAAGGTGACGGCTTCGTCGAGTTTGGCGGATTTAGAGAGACTTGTGTAGAATTCTAAATTCTTTGAGAATCCGGATTGTCTCCATGGAACTTGTAAGAATTTAGAATGGATAATACTTGGAGACTCCAATGGAGAAAGACAAGCTTGTAGAGTGGCAACATCTGCAAGTTTTTTGAATCATGGAAACACTTTAACTACGACCAGAAAGTAGAAGTAGAACTCGAACCATTATCCAGAAACTAATGAAGAAAAAAGTGAAAGTCATCGGCGCATTATAATTATTGCGGAAAACAAATGTAAATGTACCTAAAGAAGGCATTGGAAATTCATTCAGCACAGAAATGAGAAGGAGGAAAGACTCCAACCACGACCAGGGAGTAGAGACAGAGAAGAGAAGGAGATGGATAAGACACACTATAGCCACTTTTGTTTTGTGGGATTAATGGGCCTCTAATATTGGGGCTTTTCTCTCCCGATGCTTCACTATAAAATATATTTCACCTTTTTGGGTCCAATATCTTTTTTCTTTGCATCTAATTGTGTGTTTATAAAAAAAATTTCACTCCTCTTCCGTCCAAATTCTGTTTCTTCCAAAGATGTTTGTTTATTCTTTTTTTTTTGGTTGACCTGAAATATCGTAGTTGACTAAGCTCCAGGCCGTATCTATCTATGTATTTGCACCGGATCCAGAATTCAATTTTATTCACATTTAAAAGATCAGTTTTAAATTTTTATTCATATTTATTGTAAAAAATTATATTAATATCAATTTAAGGATTTTTTTTTTTTTAATATTGCACCGAATTTTGCTAATAGTTAAACCGGCACTGCTAAGCTAAAAAATAAGATTCGAAGAAACACTTAGATACACATTGGAAAATCCTCGAGATTAAAGAAGAGTAGACAGTACAAAAAGACCGTGACGTTTTTAACAAAAAAAAAGAAAAAAAAGACCGTGACGCATCACCGAGCGGAGGATGCATCGTCGTCGGTGTTGGATCCTCTTTGCGAGCCTTCAACTTTTTTCTCAGTCTCTCTTCTTTTCTCTTCTTTGTCTTCTCTCCCTCTGTTGATCCTCTCCCTAATCTCTTCCTCCTATGCATTACAAGCATTAAATTTCATAATGACTAGGATAAATATTATTATTTTTTTTTGTCATCTGAATTTATTAATGAGAAAAGATATAGAGTTCACAATCTTTAAAGAGCAGAGCATAAACCAAAATAAAAAAGAGAGGAAACTCATGGTTAATAAGAGTTAATCACTACGTTCTTGTTCGATGGCTAATGGGCTACATATATAATTACATTGTCAAGTGCTTTAGCGTCGGGAGTCCTGGAACCATGAACTCCGGCTCGGTTCGAGGCTTTTCCAACCATCGTCCTCACGCCGTAGTACCGACCATCACAATGTCCGGCGGTTCCGACAGATCTCCACCACTTTCCGATCATCATTTTTCTGGTTTCCACACTCACCTTTCCTGTTCTAGCCTTTTGATTAATTTCCCAACGAAGCGTGTATATTATATGGTTTTGATTCACACGTGAGGTGTGCCTTAGTATTGTCGACTGCGTGTCGCGTGTCACGTGTCCTTAAAAGTGTCCACGTGGCATCTCATGTGTTCTTTCTATTTTGCAAAATGTGTCGTACCGTAATGTCTAGTGTGGTTAATTGGTATTTCACTTTTTTGGTAATGTTACAAATGTACACCACGCCCGCGCCACCTGTGTTCCGGGTCGGGTTTCTAAAGAGTTCCGGGTCAGTCTCTGTCGTCGCCTTCGATGCCGGTTAATAAAAACCGAGATCGCTAAAACACGACCGTTTCTGCGTTTAAGCTTCAATCAATTCAGCAGTAGCACGCAACATGAACTCGTTTAATTTTCATTTATTAACAGAAAAATTATTCAAACAGAAAATAAAAATACAATGGAAAAATACGGTCTTCGCTCGGAACTCACAAAAGGCGATGGTTTTTTGTTCATGTTGTCGGAATCTAAAAAGCTACAAATTTGGGAACACATTACAAGGAAACATGGGATTGTACAATGCGTAAAGGTTGTTGTTATTCTCTCAGTTTTATGAAGAAAAAGAAGAAAACTTTTGTTTTGTTGATTGTCTGTCTCTGTCACTTGTTCTCGTCCGACCCAGAATCAGAGCAGACAAGAAAAAAAAGGGGCCAAGTGTTTACTTTTTTTTTTTGTTCTCTCAGGTAAAGAATTTACATGTAATCATTTGCGCCGGAGCTACCGGAGCCGACTCCGACAGTTCGCTTGCTCATGTTAGCTCTCTGCACCAACACAACCAACGCCTGCACCACTTCAGACATCGGTGGTCTAAACTCTGGCTCCGGCTGTCACAAATCAAAAACACCATTTTTTTATTAAGATTATTTGTTTCAGATCATCATATTCCATTCATTCTATTTATGTATGTTACCTGGACACAAAGTGCGATAACATCTGCAAACCGGGAGAGAGATTTAACCGGGTAAAGCCCTTTGAGAGCTGGATCAACCATTTTGCCCAACGCGTCAATGTCGTGAAGCTGAGGTGTTGCCCATCTCACCAATGACTGCTCCGATCTTGACCTTGTGCTGTCACGACAAATATCACCGAGATTTGCTTCAATTCAGAACATGTTCCCTCATCTTTTTTACTCTAGAGAGAGAGGTTTTCAAATGAAGCCAAGAGATATGGATCATAATAGTACCTGTCGAATGGTTTTCTTCCGGTTAAAAGCTCAAGCATCACTACTCCAAAACTGTAAACATCGCTCTTCAGAGAGTATTGGCCTGACATTGAAACTTCTGGTGCGCTGTATCCTTCGTCGTTTTGGTTCAGTAGCTGCACATTGTATCAGAACGATAAGCAATGGAGAAACAAGAGAGAGAGAGAGAGAGAGAGATACTAGAGACTGGAGAAGATATGAAACTGTTGGATGTTTCTGTATATACCTCATTTGCAGTGGGGAGGAAGCTAGCGAGACCAGAGTCTGAGAGGTGCGGATTTAGCTCTGAGTCAAGTAAAATATTTGCGGATTTGATGTTCTTGTGGACTATTGATGGTGAGCAAACTTCATGCAAGTACCTGCAACAACAACAACAATACTTTCCATGAGACTCTTGCCGTATAATGGGCAACACTGTGATTGAGGTGTTAAAAGACTTACTCCAACGCGCGTGCAGTGCCAAGAGCGATCTTGACACGAGGATTCCATATCAACGGTTTGCTTTCCTCTTCCGAAAGATGTAAAAAGTCATGCAATGAGCCGTTTCTATGGAACTCATAGACCACAAGGTGTTGCCCGTGTTCTGAACAGTAACCATCAAGCTTTGTGACATTTTCATGATCCAAATGCGCAATTTTCGATACTATTTCGGTAAAATCATCAGCCGTGTCAGTGGGAAGTGCAGACGAGTCTATTTTCTTCACAGCAAGTACCTATAGATCAAAACAATATCGCATCAACCAAGTATTATGAAATTTTGCTGTTACAACTAATTGATTACATAAAATTAAATACCTTTCCATTATCAAACTGAGCTCTGTATACTCTTCCAAAAGTCCCTTCACCAAGAAGATTATCAACGCTGAAACTATTCGTAGCTATTTGAAGATCTGCAACCGTATACGTATTCACATTTGAAGGAACAACAACAGCAGCTTTCTTTTCAACGATGGGTTTTCTCACTGTTGAATCATCTTCATCAAACGACTTATGTCGCTCAGCTGGTGGAGGGCGTAGATTCATCGACAATGAAGCATCCAGTTTCTTTGTCTCAACTAATGGAGGATTCTGTATAGACTTATTCTCTGCAACCACACGCATACAAAGTTAGAGAAAACCATAGGAACACTTGATGTATATACATTATTACAAATTCCTTTAACGTGTTATTACCATGATGAAAGTCATTTGACGCGAGTGTGAAGGGTTGGTTAACGGTATCAGTCTTTTCAATGTCCGTGGACGATGTCCGCTTTGATCTTTTTCTCTTTATCAAGAAGAAAGCTACAACTGCTGTTACGACCAACAATGAAATGACTATTCCTGCTATTCCACCAGCTCCAATCCCTGATTTCTTGGAGTCTTTGCTGCTGCTGGAATCACCATTGGAGCGGGGTCCATCGCTACCGGATTTCGGAGTAGGTGACTTACGGATTGGAGGTGTACCGGGAGGTGGTGGAGGTGCAGGCCCGGAATTGAAGGAATTACCATCTTTTCTGTTTCCAAGACCAATCAGGAAAAAATTAGTGAGATAAGAAAGAAGTTTCAAGAAAACCGAAGAAGCTAATGAGAAACTTACTGCAAGTTAATGCCTTTCAAAGAATCGGGGATCCATCCAGTGAAACGATTGTTTGCAATATTCCTGAGGAAGCATTCAGCAAGAACAACATTCAAGCAATGCTTAAATGTGATAGATTTCTAAAACGGATAGAGCTTTAAGTTACCCACAAATTTTCGAGAGAAAGGCTGGCTAGGATATCGATGGTGCCTGAGAACTGATTGTTCTGAAGATAACTGTGAAGTTCATTCAATAAACACAATGTAAGTATTAACTGGTTCACTTAAAGTAAGTTCTTTCAATACATGGAGACTACTTAAAGAAGCCTTACATTGATTTTGCACTTGTAAGAGAGCTAAATGTGCTCGGAAGAGAACCCGTGAAAGAATTGGAAGAGAGGTCCCTGAAAACACACATGAATTTGTCAAAAAAACCAAAAATTGTATATTAACTAACTAAGTCTCTTAACTAATTTAACATAGGAAAACAAACGCTCTTACAAGGTAGTGAGAGAGGTAAGTTTCGTGAAGTCAATAGCTAGTTGCTTCAACTGGTTGTGAGCAAGATTGCTGGGCAAAACCAATGGAGCATTAAATAATCAAGCTTCTCCAAGAGATATAGCAATGATTGAGCTAGACTAAGAACTTACAGGTACTTGAGAGGTGTCATTAGAGAAATGGAATACTGAGCAGATCCAGTGAACTGGTTATTAGCGAGATTCCTAAACAAATTTAGAAATTTTATCAACTTGGAAACACACAAAGAAACTTGTAGAACATGTAGAGAGAATCATCAAAACATACAATCGGTCCACGTTTGGAGGAAGCTGATACGGCAAATCCCCTCCAAGGTTATTGTTGCTTAGATCACTGCAGGTTTCATCAAAACAACCATGACTATAAGTTATGCCATTAAATACAAAAAAAAAAAAAAATAGAAACTGTGGAGTATCATGAAAGATGCATCTTACAACTCAGTAACAGATGTCAATTTATCAAGCATGTATCCTAGTGATCCAGAAAGTCCAAGACCTGGTAGCTTTCTGCAAGTAGATAAAAAAACAAATGTGTTAAGCAAAGATACAAGAGAAAACAGGATAGACACAGTGATTTGAAATAATGATTATGATACAAGAATCATTACATTTGAGTAACTCGTGAGCCAGAACACGTTATGCCTTTCCAGTTTTGTCCACATGGATCACCTCCTGATCCTGTCCATTGTGATAGCTGTCCTGGAGAATTCATGGAGCTGAACATGGTGTTTAACGCCGAAGCTGCGCATATTGAGAATCAGAGACCATGAGGGAAAATTTTAAACCACAGACTGAATCATAACCATCTTGATTTTTTTTGTCGGTTCCGTGAAACAGATCCAAGATTTGAGATCATTGGGATTTTGTGAACTTTCAGGGGATTTAAACTTTCCGGTATAATTGAAGAAATGGTTGAGGCTGAAACAAAAACTAAAACCCAGAAAAGAGAAGAAACACACAAAGGAAAAAAAAAAACAAAACAAAACAGAAAGTGGGTGGAAAAGAGAAAAGATTCGAGATTTGGGGAAAACCCATTTGGTCGAACAATCCCGTTTTGAAGAAAGGAACATTATGACATAAAGTTTTTGAGTTTGGGGATGAAGAAATCAAAAGTTGTAGGAGAAACATAAACCCAGAATCACCGATGTTGAAACTTACACAAAAAGATGGATTAAAAACCTGAAAAGATCGAGACTTCTGGGGAGGAGAGAAAACACAGTGGAAGATTTTAAGAAGGAAAAAGTAAACTCACTATCTGATGCATCTGTGTCTCCATGGATGAAACTTGGCTTCAACCCTACAATGCAGAGTATAAACAGAGCCAACACCACCCGATTCTCAGTCATCTTCTTCCTCCTCCCTCTCTCTCTCTCTCTCTCTCTCTCTCTCTCTCTCTCTCTCCCTCTCTCTCNNNNCTCTCTCTCTCTCTCTCTCTCTCTCTCTCTCTCTCTCTAAAACCAGATGAGACAGAAGAAAACCCAAATGGCAAAAACCCAAAAACTGAATTTTGTAAATTTTCAGGCTTTTGTGTTCAGAGATTTTATTATTTATTATTATTTATTTTCAGGATAAATTTTGTAAGCTAGATTTTATACTGTTTCAGCCATAAGACGAATTTATCGAGTAAAGCTGGCAAGCACGATTTGCTATAAGTAAGAATCCAAAAGCCATTGAAATAGGCTTCGGCGCTTAGCTTAGCATTTTTGTTCCTTCGATATACTTTTACATTTTTTTTTATTATTCCTAATTTTCATTTTAATATTAATCAATGATACACTTAATAATTAATATGATCATTTTTTCCATTTAAACTTGTCCATGAGATTTATTAAAACAATTGATCTTGGTTGGTGTATCATGGTTATGGTCTGACGCATTGTCTTTTTTGGTTTTTATGCATTCTCTCATTCCCACAAATAAAATAAATACAAATAAAATAATAACTACCTGTAGTTTTCATAAGGCCTACGCGCTTTTAAAGGTTGTATATTCTTCTTTCTATTTGGTATTTTAATTTCTTTTTAGCTTATAGCTACATTTTATCTGTGGAGAAAAAAATCATATACTGGATTGAATATTTATAAATTATTATTAAATAAACTTAAAACAAAGCTTTTTTTTTTTTTTTTGACATCACTTAAAACAAAGCTTTTCACACAGTATAGATTACTTTGAAGATTGGCTATGATTGGGTCTTTCCATCATTGCTTTGAAGAATTAATTACTTTCCCTTCACATCTAAGTGGGAATGAAAAAGGAAATAGAGTAAAAAAAAGTTAATTTTGTTACTTAAGTAAAAGTGAGTTTGTTGTGCAAAAAGGTAATTTTTTATTTGTGAAGAAACATGTGGGTAATATGAGTTTAAAACACGCATTAATGTCGCAATTATGGGAAGACATTGTATTAATAGATTCATCTTAAATAAACTCACGAGATTCTTGTAGCAAATATGACCTTTTCTCTTAGAGAGACGGAAGTAAGCTCAGATAATTAATTGATTATGTGTATGAGAAAAGAGAATTCACCAAATTTACTAGTTAAGATTAGCATTAGTAGTTAAATGATACATCCTAAAACGTCATTCAGCAATTTTATATATGCCAATCGTTTCGTTAACTTTGAAAATATTGTCAAACAAAAAGTTACATCATCGACAATCAATCATTTAGTTTAGATTATCCCGATTAAAATGAAATAAATAGTTTGGTAAAAACGTGTTAGTCGGTCATTGTACGTGGTTTGCCTCTCATTCCCTTAGTAATGTCTTCGTTGAAAAATTCTTCGTGTTCGTTCGCTTTCTTGATTTGTCTCAGTTTCATTAATGACTTGCTCTTAATTCTTGACCGGCGAAAAATACGTGTTTGGGATATTAGTTTTTAAATGCACCGACGAGACAAAAATATATTTGATACGGGGTTTGGAATTTAGCATTTTGGAATAATAGTGGTGCAAAGTTATATTTTCATACAATTTCGAGAAAACTATTGGTAACATCTCTCTATATTTCTAAAATTAAAATATTATATTAAATATAGACAGTAACATAATTAGGTATTAGATAGCTAAACTCTTATACTTCAAATCCCGTAGATGGAGTGTTTTTATATTCCCGCATAAGTTGGATACAAGTAATTTTAAAAATAAATTTGTTAAACTGCTTAATGTTATAAATTAGGAAAATTAATAGATCAATCGAGGCTTGAAGCCAAGCGTGTGACAGCAAGAAGGGATGACACGGACGGTATATAAATTATATAAGGAAAGATATGATGTATCTCTCCAGCAAATTTCTTTTTCGAAGATTCATTGATTAAAAATTAACAACTAAATATATTTTAAAACAAGAAAACATTAGATAGAAACGAAACAGAAACAAGTTAGCTTCTATGAAACCTGACGTTTATCTACAAATATTCGTCAGGTGACAAAAACAATCTCATCAAACTAATATTTATTATCATTATCTTCTTCGTTTTTCGTTTGTCCCATTGTTGCGTTCATTAGCTATAAATTTTGTAGGATTGTATTGTGGAGTAGGTATTAGGTATATTCTTATTTCTATAGACACTTGACGCGGACTATTAAGTTCGATAAATAAAAAGTTCTTATACAAACAAAAAGAAGAAGAAGAAGAAGTTCGCATCAATCCACAAATGACAAAACAACTTACATTTTTGCTCGTAACTTCAACATCTTCCAGAAAATCCAAATCAAGCCGTTAACTACAATACGACGTCGTATGATCCCTGACTAGACTACGCGTAATGTGCTGCCGTTTTTTTTTTCGCCGACAAACTACGTGTTGTTTTGATTTTAATTGTGTACAAAAAGCTAGGCGACCTAATTACGTTATTTTGGTAGGTCCATTCGCAAAGATGCAGGAGAACTATTCGCTTGAATGATAAAATAGTCGGTGTGTGTTAGAGTGTATTGTGTATGCATTCATTCATTTATTTATTTATCCAACAATTTTTTTATAATCGATGGTGTGTGTACTTGTATGGTTTACTTTAAAATAGTTTTTTCCTACCCACGAAATTTATAGTAACATGTCAACTAATATATCGATCAGCCCACTACAAACCCTTTATATAGACTTTGGGATTCCATAAAATTATTCGTAAGTTCGTAACGTTCACAAGTTTGGTCGTTAGTACTATTCATACGTATTTTGTATGCGCTTTTATCGTTTTATTCCTCCGGAGCCTAGGACTATATTGTATATGTTTTTATGTTGTATACGGTCTGACTAATATATTTATCATTTAATAAAACAAATAAAGTACTGAAAGTTATTCCAATACTAATTTCTAGGAATATCAAATAAGCCACTTGTTAACAAGTAGTCCACCAAAAATTCTCATAGAAAGAAACAGAGAAATACATATATCATATACAGTATGTCTTTCGTCAAAACTAGTTCATTATATAGTTTACAAATTCAAAGTACCGTATTTATAAATAAAGATATCACAACAATGATTCTGAACAGAGAATCCGCCTTGCACTTAAATTTTATTATATTTTTGTTAGCATATTATGTGATCTCTTTTTTCAATTCCGCTATTTTAAAACTAAAAATCAAAACCTGAATTAAGTGTACATATTATTTTATAAATTTACTCGTCTGAGAAAAGAGAAACACATAAGAAAAAATGCTTTGCTTGTTGAAGAGTTTACTTTCTTATTCGGAAGGCTTAGGAGTAAGAACTGAGAAGAGACAGAACCGACGTGTTGCGTGGATGTCAAGAGAAGAAATTTGCATTGTTCCAAAAAAGTTACAAGCCTCGCATTAAATGATGTAAACCGTGATTTTTTTAATATTCTAACCTATCGCGAGAGAGCCGCTTTTAACCGACCGGTCCTTACACCTTATAGGTGAATGTGGTTATATAGATTATTGGAAACCGGTTTAATCATGTATGTACAATCAGTCAATCACATATATATGTTAAATCTTAGCTTAGATATTCTGATTTTCGAGGTAAGGTGTGAGCAAGCAGTGAAACATTTGTCAAAGTATGGCTGTATGGGTAAGAAATAGCGGGAAGGAAGGACACGTGGACTTCGTGACATGTGTTGGATTGTTGGGCCGTTGAGGACAGAGGCCCACTTTATGATCACCTACACACGTAGGCACGCGTAATTGTTGGGCCATTGTGATGAAGGCCCACTTTCTGAACATCAACACGTGCCGATACGTTTATCCTAATTTTCCATTTTGTCCCTTTTATTTTCTTGCATTATTCCATGAATAGTCCTCACAGCATACGATTTTACATCAATTAATAATTGGAAAAATAAAGATAGATTAACAAAAATTTAGCAGTTTATATATGCCGATCTTTATTTCTACAGAAGAATTGTTTATCCTTTTTTTTTTGTCATCTATATTCTTGTATTCATTAGCTGCCAAATATACAAACCACAATACAAACTACTTGACAACATATCTATGGGCTTTTTTTAAAAAAAACCAGCACAAAAATCTGCACCCATACCTATACAAATACTAAGCCCACCGATAACCAAAAGCCAACACTACGACAATACAGCAAAATTAAACAGAGGAGAAAAGATCAGTGAAATAACACAGATGCCATGGATCTCTCATTAACAAACAAAGGATGAAGCCACGACGGCTCTCCCGCTGCAACATACGACTACACAAGACCAAAAGAAATTACACTTTGTGCGATGAGAGACGCGCATCTATTAGATGATTTCTCCTCCTTCTCTAGTTTCCACTCATCAAAAGCTCCCAGACGTAACAACAATTCCGAAGCCTTATATCTGAAGGAAGGCCAAGCTTTCGGTCTATGAATCATTCTAATCAGATCTGCACTTTCAAAACCAAAAACAACCACTTTGAATCTTAGACTTGCTATTGCTTCCAATGCCCACAAGATAACTTTGAAGCAGCAATCTTCTTTTCCTTCCACATCACAAAAAGCTTTTCGACTATGCAAAAGTACCTCCCCATCTTTATTTCTCAGAACCCACGCTCCCCCTCCTAACCCAATTTTGGAATCAAAAGAAACTCCAATGTTACACTTCAACCACGGTGATGGAGGCAATTTCCATTTCTTGGCCTCGACTAATCTCACCTCTTCTTGATGAACTTCTGAACCTTCGGTAACAAACTGGGCTAGAAACCAGGAATTGGTTTCATCCGTAATTTTCTCCATCGTTTCTTTCGGATCAAACGACTTCCCTTCAAAGAAAAAATTGTTCCTATTTTTCCACAAAAACCAGATTAACCATGGAAACATTCTCCGAAGATCTTCTGGAATTTCCTTTGCATCTTTAACCGAAAGAAGATAGTAAAAATTTTCAAATAGAGAAACCTCATCAAAACCAGAGGGTGGAAACGGGAAATTTGATACCGCCCAAACTTGTCTTGCCATAGAACAAGTGAAGAGCACATGATTAATTGATTCTCCTTCTACACCACAAATCTGGCATCTTGAATCCAACTTTATGCCTCTTTTCAACACGAGATCAGTCACCGGTAATGCATTGCTCAATGCTCTCCACAAAAAGAATTTGATCTTGGGAACCGTTTTGAGTGACCAAACCTTTTCTTTGAGATCATTAACCGATGGTTTTGCTTCAGCTTCCAACAACAAGAAGAATTGTTTATCCAATAAGTGTTTTTTTATACTAAACGTGAAGAAAGTAAATTGTGCTTTTGATTCATGACGCGGTTTTCTATAGTTTGTTGGAATTGGAAAGAATACACAACGTCCAAAGTTAAAATATATATATATATATATACAACGAACCCGTTTACACTTCTGAAAAAAAATTATCATTTAAATTAGGAAATCATTGATCAAACATTATTAATGAAATATCTTATAATTATGGAGACGATTTTTTTTTAAAAGAATTTACGGAGATAATCTAAATGATAATTTAACTTTTTAGTCCATATAAACCAGTAAACCAACATCATCTAGGTCAAGTACATCAACTTCGATACAATTGAAGACTAAGAAAAAAGTTGACTGTTTGAGATTATAGTTTTGGGATTGTTTTGTCAATCAATCCAATTTCGACTTAAATAATGTTTTAAATGTTATATATCTAAAGTTTGGAATTATATAAAAGCGTAACAACTACAACTGAGATATATCGTATATCACAGAGTCAAAATATTAAAGGATGAACTTGCTTATAATATACTCCATTTTTCAACGGTGTGTGAATAAAGTTTCTTTATTTTTTCAAATGACTCAAGTGCATTAATAAGTGCAAGTTTTGTTTTCGTCACGAATTAGTGCAACTTTCTAAAACTAGAGTTTTTTCTTTTCGGGGCCAACGCTAGAACTCATTTAAAGGTCTTACCTTATAAGTAAATATTGACAAATATATTTTGGTTTACCCATTCACAAAAACAAATTAAAATACAAAAGAAAAGAAAAGTAACAAGTTATCCACTAACTTATATAATCAAATTATGCAGTCTCTAATTACAAAAGTTTATTTTTTTGGTTAAGATGAAGAAAGTTTTTATCTTTAAAAAAACTTTAATCTAGGCCAGTAACTTTCCTCTGAAACATATTAAAGCCTAATCAAAAACAGAGACATATGCTGCATGCTTATACATTTTTCCATATATATAGTATAAGCTAGCCTCCATTTGATACAAAGACAGAGAGGAAACCAGAGACATGCACCGAGACAACGAATCGGATTCGGGTTCGAATCCGGATCACGGGTCGAACTACTTGATTGTTCGGCCTCACCGAGGTGGGTACAGGGATTTGTTTCGGTACGGTGTGAGAGGCGACGAAACGAGCAAGGAAAAGTTCCTGGAATGGCCTGAGTATAGCAGTAGGAGCACGACGGGGATCGACGAGGAAACGGATGATCACCGTTGGGTAATCGTGGTTTCGATTCTGGTCCGTAAGATCATCGGACTTTTCCGAACGCCCATGGAGTTCACAGGTTTCTTCGTTGACTTTGTCCTCAATCTCTTGTCTGCGAATGGTGGCTTCTTCGGTTTGCTTCTCGGGTTAATTCAAGGTATTCAAAGTTACAAACTTTGAGAGAAACAAAAAAAAATTCGCATTTTTATGAGTTTTGATGATTTTTTTTTATGTGAATTTGATTGTGTTGCAGCGAAAGTCGTGATACCAGAAAGAGGCTCTGTGACGTTTATTAGTACAATTGGGCATCTTGATGGGCGAATTGATCTGTACAAGGGTTGGAATTTTGTCGAACACTTGGAGTGCATTGACTCGGTCAATTCGGGTTCTTCTGGAAGCCGTAGAATCGAACCGGGAAGTCGTGGGCTTATGGATTTGTGTGTGATGGCGTCGAAGCTTGCGTATGAGAATGCCAAAGTTGTTGAAAACGTAGTTAATCTCCATTGGAAGGCAAGTTATTGAGAATAGAAATTTCAAACACATTTTCATGATTAAAAGTTTGCTACTTTACAAAGTTTTCATCTCTTAATGCCTGCAGATGAATCTGGTGGAGTTCTTGGATTGTTGGAATGGTGAGAATTAGATAGCAGGATTTAGCCTTTTAACATTGCTTAATTAAAAACTTTTATTTGTGTACGTGTGTTTTTGTCTATCTTTGCAGATTATCAGAAGCAGATGTCTACACAAGTTTTTATACTTACTGATAAGCCGAAAGATGCAAACTTGATACTGATCAGCTTCAGAGGCACTGAGCCGTTTGATGCAGACGATTGGGGAACCGATTTCGACTATTCGTGGTACGAAATTCCCAACGTGGGAAAGCTTCACATGGGTTTCATCGAAGCCATGGGTTTAGGTACCAGAAACGACACTCCCACTTTCCATTACCATCTCTTCGAGCAAACCTCCTCCGAGGAAGAGAACCTTAAACAGAATTTCCTAGAGATGGTAGAGAGAAGCGCCTATTACGCCGTTCATAAAACGCTAAAACGTTTGCTTTCGGAACACGAAAACGCCCAATTTGTAGTCACAGGTCACAGCTTAGGAGGTGCTTTAGCGATACTGTTTCCCACATTGCTGGTGTTGAAAGAAGAGACAGAGATGATGAAGAGGCTGCTTGGAGTTTACACGTTTGGGCAACCGAGAATCGGAAACAGAGAGGTTGGGAATTTCATGAAAGCTCAACTGAATCACCCCGTGGACCGATACTTTCGAGTTGTATACTGCAACGATCTTGTCCCGAGATTGCCTTACGACGACAAAACGTTCCTCTACAAACATTTCGGGCTCTGTCTTTACTACGACAGCTTCTACAACGAGACAGTAATGTTATCATCACTTGAAAAACAAACTTAAGGATTTCAGATATGGAATGTGAGAAATTGATTTAACTAATGATGGTTTTTCTTGAATGTTTGACAGAAAGCAGAGGATGAGCCGGACCCGAACCCTTACGGTCTGCGTTACGAGATTCTTGGTCATGTAATCGCGGTTTGGGAGCTGGTTAGAGGCTTGACGATGGGGTACACTCACGGACCGGATTATAAAGAAGGATGGTTTAGGATCTTGTTTAGGCTCATGGGACTGTTGATTCCAGGTTTGTCGGATCATTGCACGACAGATTACGTCAACTCGGTTAGACTTGGACCGGAATATGACCTTCAGATGTCCCCTCTTTGAAGAGTGCTCTGTTTTTGAACGGGAACTTTGTTCTTGGAATAAGTCTTGACTGAACCGAAACTCGGTTAAGATGTTGGTTTGTAAAATAAAATAAGATGAGTTCTGTTTTTTTTTTTACTTTTGTGGTTTTTGAGCTTGCGCCAATAAAAGAATCTAATTGCCAAAATTAAAGTTTTATTATTCTTATTATATTACTCTCGCATTGATTACAAACCAGAGGCAAAAATCAAACAAGAAGCTAAACCCAAAACTTCTAGAAGATTTCAAGGCGCGAAGCTCCTTTACTCACATAACATCATCCATGGCGTCTCTCTATCCAGAAACAGTAAAAACTCCGCCAGCTCAATCAGCGGATAAAGTGTCTCTCTTTTGGTTGATGCAAAATAACCCATGAAAAAAAAAAAAAACCAAAAGATTGATTCTTTAGGTTTAAAAAATGACAAATTTTGCAGGGCTTTGCACCAATAGAAGAGAGAGAATCAAAAGTTCCTGGAGAGGGATCAAGCCATGCAGTCACCAACACCAAACGGATCGAGAGCTTCAACATCAATGGAGCTTCAAGAAGAAGAGATGGGGAGGAGAGGGATATATATACACATATAGTTATAGGTAGAGGTTAATTTATAGGAGAAATCAAAGGGCTCTCTCTATTCATCGCCATGGATGTACCAGCAGCAGAGCATGGTGGCGCAACGGCGGAGAATATAGAGACGAGCTCGTTGTTCCTTCACCAAGGAAACACATTTGCTTGTAAAGGCATGACCTTTGTTGAACTTTCTCTTGAATTCTGCCATGGGATTGACAATTAGGGTTTATATTAGTGATCAAAGATTGAGACTTTGTTTTTGGTTTAAGGTTGAGACTTTGGGTGCCCAAAGAAAAAGAAAAAAAAAAAAAACCTTTTGTGGGTGATGGAAGAGAGTGCAAATGAAAGAATTGTGATGAAGGAGAAAATGATTTGAAGAGTATATATAGAGAAGAAAAAGAAGAGAGAGGTGTAAAATATAAAAAGGAAGTGAATTAAGAGGAGATGAACATGGTCTTGATTTTTTTGGTTCATTGACATTGGGATTTGCATGACTCGTATTGAATTCTCCAAGGAACTATACTTTCATGAAATCATAACTTTGGACATAAATATTTTATTCGGACATTGTCCAATCTATTATTTACGGGTTCCAAAATAAAAAACCTTCAAAATACCACATTTTATGTTTTGTTTTTAATGTTAAAAATAACTTTGACAAATAATTTTATCAAAATAAAAACTTTAACAAATGAAAATACAAAAAAAAATTATAGGAAAGTTCTGAAAAGTCGACGAATCCTTCCAAAATATCTAGCTGGTATATATTTATAAAAATGGTGGTATGTTTTGAAAACAAGATATCTGGGTTACGTAATATTTTGGTTTGTAATCGTATATTGTTTTGCTCAATATTATTAGACCCGAATTCGAATGTGATATGGTGTATGGAAAGGAACAAGATGCACAAGTATACAATTCGAAACTCTGCTCTTCCGAATGAACTTCATCACAGAAAGAAATAAAGTAACTAGTCTTGAGAATTGATATTTTTTTTTAAAAACTTATTTTTGTGTACCTTTAATTATATGTAAAAAACGCGGTAAACACAGCTGTTGATGGATATTGTTTGTTTTTAACCCTTAGAAGAAACTGATTTAAGTTAACAACATTGTTTAATAGGCTTGAACATGCATGTACAATCTAAATGAAAGAGTAGAAAAGGGAGAAAGGTGGGCATGGAAAGAGGAGAGATGTTGAAAGAAGACAAAACATTGAGATTTGGTTTAAGGGAACATGCAACCGGCAATCTTATCTTCGCCTCTCCACTTGAGCAGGTTTGTTTGCTTCGCTTCTCTTTTTTTAATCTTAACTTAGATTTTTCCAACCAATATGATTAAAACTGAAATATCTCTTAGAGCATCAAATCAACGAATTAAACCGGATCAAAAAATATATTGCTGAACCATTTAATTTTTAAAAAAAATAAAAGAACTATGATTTCAATCTCAATGACTAATATTCGATTTGCTACTACCTGCTCTGACCTGATGTCACCGATTACTAATCCGAAAAAGTGATCTATATTTACTTTGGAACTTGATGACTTTAAGACTCTCAAATTTTCTTGTCCTTGTTTTCTATTCATTTTATATATTCCACATTGTACTAACTAATGTATATGCACTTTTTCAAAAAAAAAAAAAACTAATGTATATGTAAATTATCAAAGCACGAGATGTAATATCTTGATATGTAAGTTTTTCGATATCGGATTGGCTTCCTTATGAGAATAGTTTTTGTTTTCCAGTGTTTATAATTGATAAACACTACGAAAATTACATTTATAATTGATTTTTGTTTGGTTTGTACATTTTTAGAAAAAAGGATAAATAAATTTTATTTTACATACATCATAAACCGGTAGCATAATATTTTCTAGATTGTGGTCGGACCAACCATATCAGCTTGGGTTTAAAAACATTATCTTTAACCAATGACATAATTAAATTACGCAAGACAGAAATCTGTAAGCGAGATTGTGACTGTTCCCGTTTCTCTATAATGCGTAGCGGTTTTACAGCTGGTAGAACAAAATCATCCCTCTTGATTTCTTCTTCATTTTTCTAATCTGTTCTTCGTCACTTCGAGTATCAATTTCCGGATCACAACAGATTTGGATCACACTAAAATTCTCAGCAATCATGTTAATACATATTAAAATACCAAGACTTGAATGTGTAAATTATTGTAGGCTAAGTCTTCTAAGCCCCACCAGAATCACAACTTTTATTATGGTGTTTCTTATAACCAAACACATTCCAACAAATTGAAGGATGCGATGTGACGATGTGTGCTATTAGCATCCTTCTCACCTCTCAGTCAATTGTAAGGCCCAATATATAACTCCAGTCCATGGGTCTTAAGCCCATTTGTATTTACAAGGATATCCTGACTGCATTTGTATTTTTCGTTTAATTTTGTAACTATATATTATATTAAAAGGTGCAATCTGCAATGTAATAGAAAAAAAAGAAATGACATGCTGCTTCTACTTAGTAAACCTTACTCATTTACCAATTATACGGATTTTAACTAGAGAATATTCTTTTCTTCTCTTAACCATTAGCTGTTTTAGCTACATCTGTAAATTTCTAAAATCTAAAAAAATTACGTAAGAGAGTGTATTAGACTAGTCTCTGTAAAAACAATTAGTTATACGATACTAATGCAGTCAGTCAGTTACTGAGTTTGCATTCCTTTGCCAATTATATAGACGAAGATATGACAAAAACTATTTATTATGGTATAATTTCCATTTACAAAATCGTTGAACATCGTATTGTATACATACACTAACACACAATTACACATATACACCCTCTATATATGTCTGTTGTTTAACCTCTAAAGTCGCGTAAGAAAATTTGAAGAAGGAAAAAAAAAAAAAAGGTGTGAGACAGCCTTAAACGCGTTTGCGACTCGCGTAGCTTTTGCCTACATAATGATAATAATTACTGTTGCTCTGATTTTTACTTCCACCATTAGAGCTTTTAACGCGCAGTAAATAAGACAACGCCCTCCACAAAAACGACTTCCTCCGTCGCGGTGAAACTGCTATCACGTGACCAGCATGTGCTCTCGTCGACTTCTTAATCACAAGGCCTCTAACTTCCTCCGGTGGCTTATAATGCCTAATCAACGGCCACTTAATCCCATCGAAAAACGGATGCCGTTTGATATCCTGCGCACCCCTGGCGCATCCTAGCCTTTTCCTCGGGTCTTTAACCAATAGCTTCTCAATCAAGTCTCTCGCTTCCTCCGAGTCACCGTCCACGTGGAAATCCACGGGCTTAGTGGTCGACACTATATTGCGCAGCGTCTGCTCTTTACTGCCTCCCTTAAACGGCGTCGTTCCGTACAACAATTCGTAAAGGAATATTCCGAACGCCCACCAATCAACTCCGCTTCCGTGTCCGTTGCCGGAGACTAGCTCCGGCGCAAGGTACTCATGTGTTCCGACGCACGACCGTGAAAACGCCGTTACGGGCTCCGCCGCAAACTCCGCAACGATCTCCTCCCTCTCGTACTTTTCCTCCGCCGCGGCGCCGGAGAAGCAACCGATCCTCCTCCGACGTAGCGACGGGGAAGAAGAAGTTCTCCGGTAACGGCGAGATTTAAAAGTCGGGACCACGTCGGATTTAAAACAGAGATCGAAATCCGACAACATGACGTGTCCGTCTTCGCGGAGCAAAACGTTCTCCGGTTTGAGATCTCGGTAAACGATTCCCATGGCGTGAAGGTACTCTAAGGCGACGAGAACTTCGGCGGCGAAGAACCTAACCGGCTGAATCGGTAGACGGTTACCAGGTTGCTTGCGGAGCAAGGAGTGTAAGTCTCCGTTGGGAGCATAATCAATGAGGAGACACGTGTAGTGAGATTCGTCGATTCGAGCGTAGAGCGTAGGGAGGAAAGGGTGGTCTAGCAAGGAGAGGATCTCTGCCTCCGTTTCGACCTGAGATAGCTTCTTCGCCGTCGTGAGGTTGTTCCGATCGATGACCTTTAGGGCGAATCTGACGGAGGAGTCACGGATGTTGCAAAGGAAGACTCGGCCTAGGTTTCCTGTGCCGAGGTGGCGTATTAGTTTCAGGTGACGGAGGTGGATGTTTCCGTCGGAGGAGAGAAGTTTTGCCGATTTGATTGCCGACCAGTGAGGATCGTGACGACGGTGGTTTACGGTGGAGGAGGAGGCGGAAGAGGTTGTTACGGCGGAGGAAGTAGATAATCTGTCGTTGAAGCTTAATGTGAGGCTGGAGCGAGCGCTCGAGGAGGAGAATGTACGGTCGGTGATGGTGGATGTGAAGCTGAGATCGAGATCGGTGTCGGGGAAATATATATCTTCTTCTTCCATTTTTTTTCTTGATTCTTTTTTTGTTTGTGTTTGTGTGTGTGTGTTTAAAGGGCGGGGAACTCTGACTTATTTATAAAGAGGAGGAGTAGGAGAAAGGTGATTAAGTAGTTAATTAATTATTAATTAATGAAAAAGGTTATGTTTGGGGGATTTAGGCTTGACTTGGGGAAGTTGGGAAAGGACAAGGGAAAGTGATTCGTTTGACCTTAACGGGTTATTAATTTAAGTTTAAATAACTATTAATCATGGAATCACATGCTCTTTTTTTTTGTTTTCACATGTTTGTTTTACCGTAGCATAACGCATGGATGATAGCTATGGCTCATATCACTATAATTAATAAATATATAAATATATATATATGTAAAATGTATTAATATTATGTGTTTTTTTATATGGTGTGTTACTTATAACTAATATAATTTTTTCAATCTATAAAAAGAATATTCAAGTATTTTTTAATTTAAACGTCGGTTTTATGGTTTTATGATTTATGAATTTTATGATTTTATGATGAATTATTTTATTTTAGTGACTAAACATTTTTATTTAATTTGTTATTCGAAAAATTTATCTATATTTATAATTATATGATATGTTTTAAAAATTTTAATATTTTATTTAATTTATATATATATAACTTATATGACTCATTTAGCCAATAAATTTACTATTATTGAACTTGGATACATAAATCTTAATCTATAAAATAAATGGATAGATCGAACCCGTCTATTAATATCTCGAACCCATATGGATTTGAGTCAGATCGGGTCGGATTACTTATTTTAACACCCCTAATAGATGATAACATTTTAAGAGAAATAAGCAGTAACGACTCCTTCTAGCTATTGAGTTGGAGTAAAAACAAATTTAGACTAGAGGAAAAATATTCATTTTTAATCTAACGAAAATTCGAAGTGGTTTTAACCCTGATTTTAAATAGGTGCGTGAATGTGAAGAAACTTAAGGTCAGTGAGAGTAAATGGGCGTCTGTGTGCATTAATGAGGCAGTAACAGTTTGTCGGCCGTAACGTTCCTGAAAATTAGCTTCATCACGCTTACGTGTACTGAGCCTACGCTAACGATATTATCGCATCGTTTAAAACTCTTAAAGCATGATCAAATGAGAATTATAAGAATTTTGTGAGTATTTTTTAGAATTTATATAATTAAAAAAATGTTAAAAAGAATATAGTCGGTTCTTAATTAAGAAACACAAGAACCGATTCTTATGTACCACGTGTCTGATCCATGTTAATTTGGATGAGAAAAAAAAAAAAAAAAAAAAAACACTTTTTTCTTTTCTTTCGATAAAAACCGATTATTTTTTTTTTTTTTTAAAAAAATCCCTAATAGAGTTCTCCTTTAGAACACCTAAATCTAAAGTTTTTATAAAAAATTTTTAATTTTAAATTTATAATTAAAAAATAACTAAAATCATTTTCTAAGTTTCTCAATTGATCATGCTTTTATGAGTCAATTAATTATTTACGTTTACTACTAAAATAGTACATCATTGTTTGCTACGTTTTCATTTTCGTAGCAAGACTATTAGTTGATACGCAATAATTTTTGAGATATAACTACCTTATCTACAACAAAAAAAAAAAATCAACAACTAGAATACTATTAGCAACTTTACTTTTCACCATATTCCAACAAATACAAGTTATTTTCATGATTTCCATCTATCAAATTTTTATGCCAAAAGAGCGAGAGAGATATCCTACCACCCTACGCATGCGTGGCCGTTCTTAACGTGTTAAATCTAATTAACTATTTACAAGTCTTTATTTTGAAAACAAGAAGTTCATATTTTAGAAGTAGTATACTAATACTTTGTGACAACTTTCTTACAGCACCATACAACTGTGAATAATGTATTTTTTATTAATTTTGTTAAACAACAACAAGTTGATTATAATAAACAACTTAACATTTTCTCAAAAGGATACAGATTTTAATAATTGGTATTTAGTATTTAAACATAAAGTTTCGTCGTTAATTTTTTGGGCGTGGGTCAGAAATTTAAGAGGGATTCGCATGTTGAAGAGAATATGGGAACTGGATCCATGTGATGGGCCATTACGAAGGCTTCTTACCGTTGCGGGACCCACTTCGACTCAAAAAGTCTTACTTTGTCTGCCACGTGGCCAACATAGGACCCACCTTTGTCGCTTCTATCAATTTTGTAATCTGTTCTCTGTGGGCCTCTCTTTATAAAACTAATAAATAATTAGGTTAATAATTCTTTCAATAATTACTTGACTTTTAGTTCCTACCTAAATTATTGACGTTACGAAATTATAAGGGATTGCTCGTTGATCAGGTTGATACATGGAGTCGCTGATATAATACAAAATCTATAGGATATAATATAGGTCTTCTTAAGAAAGCTAAGTGGAGATTTGACGATTAGTAGATGGCTTAACCGGCCTTATAGAGAATACGTAGATTAATGATTGGACCGGTACATAATTACATGATGCAAGTTGCAAAACAAAATCGCGAGACAAAACTGTTAAAACCAAGATGTCAGGAAAAGGAAAACACGAGGATCTTACCCTAAGTATATATGTTAACCGGTGATTGAACACAACAATGTCAAAATATCATTAAGCGATTTGCGTTAGAAGTAATGGGATTTAATTAATTAACCACGTGGTTTGGCATATTGAATCGCTCCATCGACGAACGTAATTATAACATAATTAATAGCTTCTTATCTTCCGTCAGAATTATAATTAAGTAGCTTTTACCTTTACGATCCACTATTGGGAGTAATAGTATATATGTAAAAGCACACATATATGATTCTGTTGCACAATATTTTCAGAATGGTTTATATGGACACATATATATATATATATATATATATATATATATATATATTTGATGTTTAAGATTTTAGCACATAGATTAACAAATTATTTAATTTTTTTTTTTCTAAACTAAAACAATCATTTATTATCTACCTAAATATAATTCAACTAATCATAAAACAATATGTAAAATATAAATAATTAAAAATAATAAAAATATAATTAATTTTGCATTAAAAATTGAAAACATCATATAATTTAAAAGAAAAATTTTTTTTACTAAACATCAACTATTTTAAAACAGAGCGAATATTAAACTATTCTAAACACACACATATGTGTGCGTTTACATGGAGTATATGATTCTGTTGCACAATAAATAAAAAAATATCGGTTCTCGAATGAACTAACTCTCATTAATCAAATACTTTTTTTTTTTCAGTTTCAAATGCTATGAATCGATGGGGGAAAAAAGGAGAAAAAACGATTTTAGAGAATAATTGATGGGCGCAAAGAATCCAACCTGTATTAATTATTAAGAGAAACCATTATTTGAAGAAGAAATAATGCTTAACATTTCATGTGATGAATAGTTGCATTTTGCCACAACTACTTCTAACAGAAAAAGAATGTAATTATATGATGTCTATATATATATATATATATGTATATGTAATATGATATATACATTGGTCACTTTAATATTGAGACTAATCTAATCCGTGTCTCACATGAGAATGTAAATAGATAGATAAATGGATTAATTATAAATAGTTTAAGAGTTTGTCTAAGGTGGTAAGGTGGGTAGTTGTTGGTCAAGCGCTGGTTTAATTAACCCCGTATATTGTAAATGTATGCTGATTTGATGTATATTGTAAATTTGTAAAAGCAATGGTAAATTTGGTAAATACAATTTCTTTTACTCTTCAGTTCTCTAAGATCTTTCGTCTCTCTTCTATAGTTCTCTACTGAAGCTCACGTTCTAATACCACTATCTGATTATAGGGTTCCATGATTATATGGACATTTTATTACAGCCAACTTGTATTTTCAGTGTTATTTATATTAAACCATTCTAAAAACACACATTTAAACTTATGTTGTGATAGTTTATTATTACTTACTTTGTGAGCAATTTAAAGGACTTGCATGAACTCTTGACCAGTTTATCAATATTTAAGTGATTTTTTTTGTTGGTTAACAATTTTTTTTTCTTTTTCTTTCAACACTATAGTATAAATGCATCATAGTCATGTTGACGCCCAAAAAATACTCATTGGAGTGTAAACCATAGTTAGTCTCTTTTGAGGTGCAATGCATCTTAGCTTGAATTTGTCTTATACGATGATGAAATTTGTTAATTTGTTAATACGATGACCATATTGTGTCCTAATTAAGCTCCCTGGTTAGTACAAAGCACTTCAATTCTACAAGTTTGACATTGTCGTATCACATGTACCAACGTTCATTGAGATCAAAACATAACAGAAGCTCCTAATCATCACCTTGGAGCCCACAACCAATTTATTTAATAAAACAACATACCATATGGGTTTTCAAATACATTGAACTATGCCCACTTTTTAGTTAAAAAATAAATAAAAACCTAACTACAGACTGACATAAATATAAATAATATTACTTACGAATTAATTTTTGACATAACCAACACACAAACGGACATCCTAAAACGTCTACAAATCAATACTATAAAAACACAAGTTTGTCTCTCCAACTTTGACACATCATTCATTTTGTGTTAGGAAAAATTGACACATCATTTAAAAATTCAATATTTGAAAACCAATCAAAACATTTTATTAATATACCTCAATGATTTTAATTTTACACATCAACTTAATAAAAAATTATAATATT
>OVAY01000921.1:0-41058 GCA_900406395.1 Kernera saxatilis
TAAATTTAAAATAAAATAAAAATCATTGAAATATTCACGAATTAACTGTAAGAGTAGACAAGTAGAACTAAATCATATTTTAATTAATAATTCATGTATTTTTGTTTTTATAAAAAAGGAAAATTACAAAAAGACTAAAGAAAATGAAAATAGTGTGTTGCTAACTTGCGATGAAACATACCAAAACAAATGTGCTTCCCGCATTTGCTGCAAGGAAAAACGTATTTTAAATATTTAATTCACTCCCAAATCCTTATGGAAACAACAATTTAATTACCATTTAATTGTCTTTTTTAATGTTTCTTTTATCCAATTTAAAAAAAAAAAAAAAAACGGTCCCATAAAAACTCACACGTGGACAGTGATACGTTGTCGTTTTGGTGAGATTCAACGTCTGCCTTTAGCGACTTGCCTTCATCTCCTTGTATACTACTGTCATCGCTACATTCCAAATTCTTCGATTTTTGATTTTCTCCTGAAACTCTCGATTTCAAAAAAACCCTTAGAGAGATTTCGAATTCCGTTTTCGGAGTTCGGATGCAGATTGCCGGAGGTGAGTGATCTCGGTTTTGATTCGAGTTACCATGCCGCGGAAATCGCAGACGCAGCTTCCGGCGTCTCGTCGCGGCGACGTGTGGTTTCGATGGAAGCTAATTATGGCTCTCTCCGCCGTGTTATGCATCCTCGCTCTTCTCAGTAATCACCGTCAGTCTCGTTCCAGTGTGACACTGCCGTCGCTCTCCGTCGCGAGATCTCGTATCCCACTCCGAAAATACTCCGGCGACCGCCCTAAGATCGCGTTCCTTTTCCTGGCTCGCCGTGATCTACCACTTGATTTTCTGTGGGACAGATTCTTCAAGGTTTAAACTCGCACACTATATCTTTGATGATCATTCATTTCCGTTACTCGCTGCTTCCTTTGAATCGGAAAAATTGCTTATTCTTATGGTAATTTGGCAGGGTGCAGATCAGAGGAATTTCTCGATTTATGTACATTCAGTACCTGGTTTCGTATTCGATGAATCCACCACCCGATCACAGTTCTTTCACAATCGGCAATTGAAGAATAGCATCGAGGCGAGTTTTCGTTTGACGCTTTTATTTTCTTGCTGTATCCAAGTTCCAAGTGATGTGAAGAAGAACAGAATTCTCATTTTCTGGATTTGATTGCTTACGTGTTAAGTGAATTTGTGATTTTCTGCTTGAATGCATCAGCATGACTCGATCCCTAAGTTCTTAGCTGTTATGATTGATTCTAACTATTTCCTCTTGCTCTGAGATTTTTATGGATGAATTGAAATCTTTGAATTACTTCACTTACAGGTAGTTTGGGGAGAATCAAGCATGATTGCAGCAGAGAGATTGTTGCTTGCATCTGCTTTGGAGGATCCTTCGAATCAAAGATTTGTTCTTTTGTCTGATAGGTCGGTTTCTTTAAGCATTAGACATTGAATGCTTGTATGATACCTTATTCTGTCTGGCCAGATCTTATTGACGTATACTCATTCCTTTGCTTTTACTCTTCGTGATGCAGCTGTGTTCCGTTATACGACTTTGGTTACATATACAGATATCTAATGTCTTCACCAAAAAGTTTTGTAGACAGGTAATTTTCGATTTTCGGATTCAGTATGTTTACTAAATGAAAATTATCCGAAGATATAAGAGGAGTTATCTAGATGTTGATAAACTATGTTGATTTCTGTTTGCAGTTTCCTTGATACTAAAGATAAGCGCTACACCATGAAAATGTTTCCTGTCATACCAAAAGAGAAATGGCGAAAAGGATCCCAGGTATCTTCTAATCATATTGATCTCTGGAGAAAGAAACTTCCTGTTCAGCTTTTGGAATGAAAATTTTCAGAATTGTTTCCTTTGCAAGATTTTGGAAGTCTGAGTTTCTTGCGACAAGACATTTTATTGCAGTTTTGTGAAATCATTTCGTTTATTGCAGTGGATATCATTGATCAGAAGCCATGCAGAGGTCATTGTTAATGATGATACTGTGTTCCCAGTTTTTCAGAAGTTTTGCAAGGTAAAGGTCAAGCTTTTGGTGTCTTCCTTTTTGTTACTTATCGGTTTCATTAAGTAGTACATTATCCCTTTTATAATATTTGTGAGTTATTTTTGAGGGAAACTCCAGAGTATTGGATGTCATTATAGTTTCATTTGTGCTGTTTTCTTGAAGAAATAACAGTTTAGTTGTTCATTTCTTTTCTTTTCCAGCGATCTCTACCTCTGGATCCCAGAAAGAAATGGCTTTATCTTGTACGTATACTTCACTGTTTTTTTCCATATTTCATTTATGCCAGCCACTTAAAATCTTTTGATTCTTATTGCTTGTATATCTTTTTGATTACATGAAATTAAATTTGCTGATATAAATGTTTTGAATCCACAAATAACTTGTAGCTGTTCATAGCAATAAACAATTAGGGAGTATTCTGTTTGGCCTTGATTTATCTCTCTCCTCGAGTCTAGATTTGGAAGATTATGAGTGTTATTAGTAAATGGCGGCTTTTTTCTTAACATCTTACGTTGCTGTGAAATGCGGAAACAGAGACAGAGACGTCACAACTGCATCCCTGATGAACACTACGTGCAAACTCTGCTTACAGTAAGCACACAACACAATTATCAAAATCTCTCGTGCGGTTTATCTCTCTGAATCTGTGGATTCATTTTCTGTATCCTAATCTTGTTCTCTTCAGATGCGTGGCTTGGAAAGTGAAATGGAACGGAGAACAGTGACATACACTACATGGAACCTATCAGCAAAAAAAGCTGAAGCCAAATCTTGGCATCCTCTCACTTTCACATCTGATAATTCCGGGCCAGAGGAAATAGAAGAGATAAAGGTACATGTTTTTGTACAATTATCAGTTTTAAGCATATCGGTTTGGTTTGGTTTGGTTTTGCTGATCAGTCTCTTGTTTTTGTTTTTTGGGTAACAGAAAATCAACCATGTATATTATGAATCGGAATATCGAACAGAATGGTGCCGAGCGAATTCAAAACCAGTCCCGTGCTTTCTCTTTGCGAGGAAGTTCACGAGAGGAGCTGCAATGCGTCTTTTGAGTGAAGGATTAGTAGAATCATCAACAGATACAACAACAACAACAATCTTTTAACTGCAAAAAGGTAATCACAAAGGTTTTAATTTCAAAGTTATAGAACTAAGAAAGATAATACCAAGATCGACAACAGAAAAAGTAAAAGTTAACTTAGAATATACAGGCGAAGCAATACAGTGAGTACATTAATTGATGATCATATGACAGTAGTTTAGTAGAAGCTACAGCCTTCAAGGTTTTTTTTTTTTTTTTGGTTGGTATTTATATGTATTTGAAATAAAACGGCAATTACTGAGCTTCTTATAGAGAATTTTATAATACAAATGTTTTGGTGAAATAATTTGATGGTTCTATGTATAGTCTTGCATAATGATTGTAGCGATTAGGTTATATAGTAGGACATTGTATTAGTTTAAAATTATTTTTATAAGTGAGAATTTTTAGTTGATTTTTACTTTAAACTAAAGTGAAATTTTGTTGAACTGAAATTAATTAATAGTTTTTGTTTTGTTCTGATTCAGTAAAGATACTTCAAACCAAAAAAAAAGATAAAACTTTAATTTCCAGACCAAGCTGAACCAAAGTTTGAAATATACACCTCTACTTGCAAATTGCTGTATTTTGAATTTGAATAATTCAGGAGCTCTTTTTTGGAGCAAAGTCAAAACTAATTCTTCAGAAAATATTAAACCCGTATTTTGATTTTTGACCCACATTACGAACCACTAAGCCATCGTGATTGAAGTATTAAGGCAAAACAAACAAATCATATAAAACATGCATATGCATACATTACATACACATATAGTATATGAATACGATAATGCATTGCCCCTCCTTTTAAGAGCATAAAGATCACATTAATCAAAAAGGTGTAGCTTAAAGTATTGTCTTTTACTGACTCTCATCATTAGACAAAAAGCTCTTAATTTAGATTAAAAAAAAAAAAGCTCTTAATTTAGATTCTGATGAAATTGCATTGGTTCATGCATACTTGGACTAATGTTGTGAGAAAGGTTTCTCTTAAAGCACATGCTAATTAATTACTTACCCAATTTATTTCAGTCTTGCAATGTTTGGTGAGATTTAGAATAAAGTTACAAGGAAAAGACAATAATTGAGTTATGATATTTTATGTTTAAATAATAACTATTTATCCTTTTTAATAGTGTATTGTGAGGAAAAAAATGAGTCTGTACTGTTTATCATGTAAACAATGATATTTGTCGATCAGGAATAATGAATATTATAATCTGATGATTTACAATCGTCGTTTCAGTATCACGGTAAACAAAATAAATCTCTGGCGTTCGAAATTTTAATGGCCAAAGAAAAAAAAAAGTAATAAGCACAAATAAAGTGTTGACTATCTTCGACCAAATTATTTTAATTTTTTTTTTTTGAGAAATATTTTAATTATTTTGTTTACTAGTACGTTGAAATTAATCTATAAATCAAAAGAGAGCTTCCATTCTTCAGCATGAAGACAAGAATCTTTCGCCATTATCGTAAATAGCAGTCACAAGAGACTGTCGTAAATGGCAGACCAAATCCTTCTACATGCACTTTGGTTGCTCACAAAAGAAGTTTTTTACTTTTATTTTATTTTTTATCTTTTCTTTTATTTTTGTAAATTCCGTATAAAAAGATGGCAGACATAGTACGGAACCAATGATTCTTTTCGTCAAACCAACCAATGTTTCTTTTTTTCTCTCCTTGATGTTTTGAAGGCATTGAAATTGATTATGACTTTCGAGAAGCGAATAAATAGTTATAAATAAGAAACCAATAGTTCGTTTTTCTTCTTATATAAGTTACTAAGTAAAGAAAATCAAACACATTCTTTAACAAAAAAAGAAAATTAAACACCTCAAAAGAAAATATGTTGAATCTTTGATCAAAAGAACTCTTAGAAAAACTAACAAGTTACTTCAGAGAAGATATATTTATTAGTTGTTCTAGATGAATATAATAATAATCAAGATGAATAGATCATGCGTCATTGGTTGGACTATAACTATAGAATTTTTGTTGCAGATTTTTTGTTCTAAATGTGTTGGCTGTAGCTGTATATATTTATGCTACTGTAAAATTTATGTTGTATGTATATTGGCCGTAGCTGTAAGTTTTTTTGTTGTAGATGTAAGTTTTTTTGTTGTAGCTGTAAGTTTTTTTGTTGTAGTTGTAAGTTTTTTGTTTAAAGTATTTTAAAATAAAAACATAATTGTAGTATAAAATTATACTTTATTTTTAAATAAAAATATATAATTTTTATTAGTAAATAAAAATACAGTATGCATAAACCTTATATTATTTTTAACGTAATAAATAATAAATTTTAAAATTATTGAATAATTATTTAATAACATCATGAAAAATTAAATAAAATTAATAACTATCTTAAATAAGAAAACCAAAAAATAGCTTATAATCTCTTAAAGAAATAAATCATAATAAATTAAAATTTATATACAAGTATTTCATAAATTCATTACAATCTCATAATAAATAAATCTATTTTTTCTCTCAATAACAATTAATTTTCGAAATTATGTAATATTAGTGTAATTTATTTTTATTTATAGTTTTTACATCCTAAATAATTTTGGTAAAAAAACTATAGATTGTAAGTTAAAGAAAAAAAAAATCTAATGCTTGATTGGTAAAATTTAGTGCTTTAGAAAAAATAAAGACTGTAAAAGAAATTTAAAACCCAACTAATCATGCAGAAATTTAAATGAAGAAATGAATATTTCATTTAAGAAAATATTGATAAACGAGAGATGTGATAGAATTTTGGATAAAACTTATATACGTGATAAAAATTAATAGGCCATTCACGGCTAATAATGTATTTTCTCGATAATAAAAAATTAATGATCAATGGATAAACTAGAAGATTAGTGTTCGGATCCGTTAGTGTTAGAGAAAATATCTAATAAAAAAAACTATCTATAGTATATGACACCAAACCAAAACTATATATCTAGTATATATAAAAATTTATTGGTATTGGAATTAGAAAACAAAAAAACAAAAGAATCCGATTAAATTTTATTACTAAGATTCATTCCGCAAATTTTATTTATCGACTGTTTTGCTGTATTACCAAACAGAAGCATTGATTCTCTTAAAAATACTTAAGAATATACAGCAACAACATGAAGATGGTTGAGATTGAGG
Source organism: Kernera saxatilis (assembly GCA_900406395.1). Classification (NCBI taxonomy): domain Eukaryota; kingdom Viridiplantae; phylum Streptophyta; class Magnoliopsida; order Brassicales; family Brassicaceae; genus Kernera; species Kernera saxatilis. Next base: position 6,258 of record OVAY01000921.1, read on the forward strand.
GCTCCCTTCTTGAGTTTGATCAGCCTTTCTTATAAGATAATTTAGATGTTTCATCCGATCATTAATCATATTTGTGGTGATACTCGTTTATAGAATTGAGATAATCAGGTCCGCCCAAAGATCCTTGATGCCTAAAGCAAAAAAAAAAAAAATCATTTAACCCCATCTCTAAGAGAATCGAACCATGCACCAAGGAGAAATTTTTTTTACAATTAACCACTGCATTACAATACATTTCCGGAAATGGATGCCCTAATTAATGTATATATTTACTAGGGCTTCTTCTGCTTTAGCCTAATGCCGAGCCTGGAGATAATAATAACATGTGAACATAAAATTATTGGATATCATCCAGAGTAAAATTAAGGTGGATAATATTCTTGGCCAAAACAAAGAAGCATTATCTCATGATCAGTTTCAATCACGAGGTCTAAGTTAGTCAAAGTTATTTTGATAAGAGAGTGTTATCATCTATGTTACCTTCTTCTTCCGTCGTTGATTTTTTGTCCTCATTGCCCTCTACAAGTCATATATAGAGACTTCCTTTGGACTTATCCACTCTTTGAAAAACTATTCTTATCTTATATATAAAAGTCTTAATATCCAGTGACTTTAATGCCCCCAAAAATCGACGTAAAGAATCAATAAGAAAGACCGGAATTGATTGGTCCGTTGGTTAAATCCTTTGTGTCACCCAAAATTTAATATGGGTTCGAACCAAAAATTATTCATAGAATTATAGTATAAAACCACTAGAGTTAAATGACTATAAAGCATCAATAAGAACAAGAAAAGAGCATATTGGATGTGTACACTGTTTTATTAAATTTGATTTTTAAAACTTTGAAAACAAAAGGGGAGTAAGCACAAGGTTTCTTTTTTTCTTTCTTCTCTTGTTGACCTTATTGCTAAAGCAGCAGCCGGTCAAGAAACTTGTTCATATACGATTCAATGTTCTAAAAGTTTTTTGCTTCTAGTTGGATAGAAAATCGAGTTTATTAATATGAGCTATACAACTACAATTTTTCTAAAATTGGTAAAAAAGGGGGTCCATATCATTTCGTAGTATCCGGCTAATCATTTATTAGATGACAATATCTTCAATAAAAAAAGTTCACAGTTCTATTTTGAATAAAAGTTAAAATCTAGAGTCTAGTACTAGTCTATATAGATTATTTGTACAAAAATAAAATTATCATCAAAATTTAAAAGTTATGAATTACAATAGGTTAGAAATGTAACATAATAGTATATAAATGAAATGGTCAATTTATTCATTACTAATTAATTTTGAGTTTAAATATCGTGATTTCTCGCATGTTATTAAAATTAAAATCCAAATTTGTTAATCTGATTTGGACATGGTATGAATCTTAAAATAAACATATTAAAAATTCCAAATTGGGAATAAAAAAGAGGAATTGGAAGAGATATCAATCACGAGGTCCAATTTAGTCAAAGTTATATTGATAAGAAAGTGTTAATTGAGAAACTCATAATTACTCGCACATTTGATGATAATTTCACCAACCCAACCAGAATGCATGACATGCATGTTTTCTATAATAACTCTAAAATAAAACTGGTTTGATATAGTTTTGGGCGGTTGAAGATATGAAGCCAATAACTTTCACCGATTTGGATAAAATTGACGCAGTCTATTTTCTAAGACTATATCCACGATCGGATTCAAATATACAAATTTAATACAAATATACAGTATGTACGTTGTAGGTTGAAGATGCCTCTCGTATATATTCATATAAGGAAAACAAAAAATTACAGAACTCAACAAAAAAAAAAAAAAAATTACAAAACTCAATATTAAAAANAGAACTCAATATTAAAACATGCATATAAGTGTGAAAAGCATCAACAGTCAGATAAATTACTTGTAAACCCAAAACTATTGTCCACAAGATTTCTACGTCATGCGAACTCGCCCACGTGGGGAAGTATCATGTTGGTCAACGCAAATCTCAGACAGCTCTGCAGATTTTCTTCTTCTTTTCTTTTTAGTCATTTAATATTTTATGGAAATAACTCATTTAAATAAATTCTTTAAGGACTAAGCTTTTTAAGCTGACAAATTTATATATTTAAATTCTTATTTTTAAGTGGGACCCGCCTTTTGACATCTTACACGCTTTCTTGGCTCCTTCCTCCATCTTAAATGTGAAATGATTTTAAATATATAATCCGACAAATTAGTCATGCTTGAAATTAATCAAACTATACAACGCCAAATTGATTGATTTTTTTTTCTTTTTGTAATAAGTTCATTCACGGTAAGTACTGTAGACTTTGAAAATTTTGCGAAAGAGTTCTCGACGGTGAAGAAACCTTTTTATAAAAATAAATTACTAACAAGCAAACTTGTAACTGAAGAAATAATGGACCTACATTAATAAACCGAAGTAGATTTGCGGCTTATAAATTGATCCAGAGGATAGTAATAATTCGACCAATTATAAACCAAAATATATTGTAAGATTCAGATTAATTTTCTAACATATCTAGAAAACATAACATAAATGCATCGTGAGAATCCGTGAGCTTATTTCAGGATAAAAATAAAAATAAAAATAGTTGCCCCACATTAGAGGTAATATTAACACGAGGGACGGAGAAAAGTGCCAAAAAGGCCAGAAGAAAATAAAAGGATTTTATTACTATAATGTGATTAGAGAGAAGAATAAAACAGCCAAAAAAGTCAAACCTAATGACTCGGTCGTTCCGGTAGACAGTCAACATGCTCGCCAAAACTCCAGAGATCTACAGCTCTTTTGTCAATACGTGGGAGGCTTTTAATTTTAATTTAAATTAAAACAAAATTGATATTAAAAAAAAACAAATATTAGAACAAGATTTTTCAGTTTTTTTCTTGATCTCTTATGTCTTCGTGTGTGGACTCAAATAAATTTTAAATATTTATTATATCTCAAGTTTTAAATAAAAAGTCATGTCAGATACGGTGACACGTTCCTTCATCATCCAATTATTTTAGTTTACTTTAAATCTGACATGGCATAAAATATTTTTTTTATAACTTATTTTGTGTTGTAATCATTTTGATTATTTTAATCATCAAAAGGAATTGGCGGTAACAACATATGGCAGCAAAAAAGTAATAAAAAACTAAAAATCAACGGTAGTAAATCAATAATGATAAATGTATTGCCTATATTCCTAAAGGTCGAAATGTTAATGAAACTGTAAATTTACAGTCTCCTTTTAAAAAAAAAGTACATTTGAACAATTTTAATGTAATCAATTTATGACATGTATTACTTAAGCTCCCAAAATATCGAAATCTATAATATTATATTATAGTTTTGTAATATTAGTAAGAAACAAAATTATAGCACGTTTAATTAAATTTGAATAAATAATTTACCAATCAAGTCTGATAATTGAGAAACAAGTTTTTATCAAGGAAAACTATCTACAATTGAAAGCTCTTGTTTTTGTTTGATTCTTATATTAGTCTTTTTACAGACTTGGTTTTTTCGTATTATGTTATATATAGAACGATCCTATAATAATTTTCAAAGAAGTAGAAGAATTTTTCAAATCACATGTGGTAACCATGATTAACCAAAAGTAAGTCGGTGTTAACCAACAAATATAACAAATTGACTTTAGAGAACGAGTTCTAATTTAGAAAAAAAAAAAAAGAATTAAGGGGCGTACTTATGTAACATTCAAAATATAAAATTTTATAAATAATAAGGTCCTTTTCTATATAACATGGGTGGGACCCAGCCGCCCACGGATAGTAAAGACCTAACGACCGGCCCACCCGGTCTCCGGTCAGACTATAAGAAGCCGGGCCGTCAAAATCGTTGACTCGGTTAACCCATCTCTCTTTATTATTTTTATTTTTTATTTATCGTCTAATTTTTCTTTTTTTGGTCCAACTGTTTTTGTATTTTGTTAAACAATATTATAATTAACAAGAAAAAAAAAAGAGAGATAATCACGTGGAACGCGCCGCAGTAAACGGGGCGGTGGATCAAACTTTTCGTCCCTTTGATGAGATGAACTAGTCAATGCGCTTTCTTGCTGAATTTATTAAAAGTATCAAAGACCTTTGCGCCACATAACCATTTTCTCGTGATTTTGACATCACAAAATTATTATTTTTTAATTAAATCTGATTATATCGGGTCATACTACTCGACCCGGAACCGTCTGTTTCTTTTTTTTCTTTGCAAAAATAACATTTGTTAATAATACCACTTTAGATGATCCTGGTTTGTTTTTTTTTTATTTACAAAATCGACAGATAATATTTTTGTAAAGGTCGTAATTCATTTAGAATTATTTCCAATTATTTCTCATAGTTTAGTTATATAGCAAATTCACCATATTTTAAATTTCTTAATAGCACAAACAAAAAAATCGTTCCAGTCCATCCAAAATGTAATATCAACATTATTAATTAAAAGTATTAATACAAAAACATATATTTTTCTGTCAACCTACACTCAAAATGTAAAATTTAGACATTTTTAAATTATTCAAATCTATTTTAAATAAATACTTGTTTTGTATGTATTATTTATAAAACTTTATTGATTGGTTATCCCACCGACTTAATCAGGTTGAATAACATATACGTTTTTTACGTTTGATGTATGACATAATATTTTCTTTTACACTCTCTTACAAAATTTTACTATTTTTATTTTATATTCATGGAGAAAAAGTATCAATTTTCATACCAAAATAAAAAAGTATGGGGCTTTGAACCCGGGTAAGTTATGAGTCGGGTCGGAACCGAGCATGACGCAGGTTGTGACGTAAAACGCCCAATTTTTTTTTTTTTCTAAAAAGTCACCGGAAAATAACATCAAAGTTCGATTAATTAAAAAAAGAAACAAATGTGACGAAAGAAAATAAAAAATAAAAAATCGGTCCACGTCCCAAACCCTTTTTATAGGAGCGTCTAATGTTCTTGCAGAAGACTTCACAATCTCAATCTCTCTCTCTCTCTCTAAACCAAACAAACAAAAAAAAAAAAATCTCTCATTTTCTCTCTTTATCTTTTTGTTAATCTCGTGATCTTGTTCTATATATGGACAGAGGATGGTCTGGTCTCACTCTTGATTCATCTTCTCACGATCTCATAAACCCTAATCGTTTTAATAACAATCACCGCCGTTTCTCGAATCCATTGACGACGATGTCTAGAATTGGCGACGACGATGATCAGAAGACGAAGATTTCCACCGCCGGCAGCGAATTTAGGTTTCCGGTGAGTCTTTCGGGTATTCGTGACCGTGAAGATGATGATTTTTCGAGTGGAGCCGCCGGAGATAACGACCGTGAAGTTCCCGGCGAAGTGGATTTTTTCTCCGATAAGAAATCTAGGGTTTGTATCGACGACGTTGACGACGCCGGATTTCGTGTTAAGAAGGAGGAACACGATGATCGAACCGACGTAAATGTAAGTCCAAGTTGTATTAGTATTAAATGTAATTTAATGGTTTGTATTAATGTCATGGTTGGTATGTCATAATCCGAATTTCAAATTTTGTTATTTTATGGAATTATTATATTAATTTTGATGTTGTGAATTTTATTTTTGAATAGACCGGTTTGAATCTTCGAACCACGGGTAATACCGGGAGTGATCAATCAGTGATCGACGACGGAGAATCTTCCGAAATGGAAGAAAAGCGTGCAAAAAATGAGGTAAATTTTAATTTAATTTTACATTTGTGTCGTAATTAATATTAATATATTATTCAGGGTTTAATTTAATTAAGATTTGATTTTCTTTTTTCAATATTAATCACAGTTGGTTAAGTTACAAGATGAGCTGAAGAAAATGACCACGGAGAATCAAAAGCTTAGAGAATTACTTACACAAGTGAGTAACAATTACACTCAACTTCAGATGCATCTTGTTTCACTAATGCAACACCAACAACAACAACAACAACAACAAAATAAGGTAATTAAATAATTGATTGATTAAACACAAGTGAATGGAATTTACCCTTTAAAAGATTATTAGGCAATTAACATTATGAGCTTATATAATTAGGCAATAGAGGCTGTTGGGAAACCTGAGGAGACGATAGTACCGAGGCAATTTATCGATCTAGGCCCTTCGAGAGCAGCCGGTGAGGCCGAGGACGTGTCAAACTCTTCATCGGAGGATAGAACTCGTTCGGGCGGTTCTTCTGCGGCCGAGAGGCGCAGTAACGGGAAGAGACTTGGGCGTGAAGAAAGCCCCGAAACCGAGTCTAACAAAGTTCAGAAGGTGAATAATACTAGCCCCACGACGTTTGATCAATCCGCTGAAGCTACGATGAGGAAAGCCCGTGTCTCAGTTCGTGCCCGATCGGAAGCTCCCATGGTAAGTATATGATTTAGATTATTCTTTACGGTCGATTTATTGGATCACGCTTACATCAATCAACTACATGCTAAAGAGACTAATCATGTTTATGTTTATGTTTTCATAGATAAGCGATGGATGTCAATGGAGAAAGTATGGCCAGAAGATGGCGAAAGGGAATCCTTGTCCACGGGCTTATTACCGTTGCACAATGGCCACGGGTTGTCCCGTTCGCAAACAAGTATGTATATTGCTCTTCTAAGTCAATTCAAATCGCATATATGCATAAAACTAGGTTTAATAGTTTAGAGAGTGGAACATGTAACTTAATAGTTTGTACTAGTGTCATTGATGAGTTATAATCGTGTTTCAGAATTGTGCACATATGTGAGTTGTAGATAGAGAGAAAAAAACGAGTGAGTTTTAGAATCTTTTAAAAACATTTAACCATTATAGACCAAAGATTCATGATTTGATCTTCTTTATCTAAAAACATTAGAGATTTTGAATGTGTATGTTTGAGTGATATTGGCTAATAAGTTTGGTTCCAAAATTATATATATAGGTTCAACGTTGTGCGGAGGATAGATCGATTCTGATAACCACTTACGAAGGAAACCACAACCATCCGTTGCCGCCAGCCGCGGTGGCAATGGCTTCCACCACCACGGCGGCGGCTAACATGTTGCTGTCCGGGTCAATGTCTAGTCACGACGGGATGATGAACCCTACCAATTTACTAGCTAGGGCTGTTCTTCCTTGCTCCACAAGCATGGCCACAATCTCAGCCTCCGCACCGTTCCCTACCGTCACATTAGACCTCACCCACGCACCGCCGCCTCCTCCTAATGGTTCCAACTCCTCCCCTTCGACAGCCGCCGCTACGAACCACAACAACCAAAACTCATTGATGCAGCGGCTGCAACAGCAACAACAACAGCAACAGCCGCAACAACAACAAATGACGAATTTACCCCCGGGTATGTTGCCTCATGTAATAGGTCAGGCATTGTATAATCAGTCCAAATTCTCGGGGCTACAGTTTTCCGGTGGCTCTCCGTCGACGACGTTTTCGCAGTCGCACGCGGTGGCTGATACAATAACGGCACTCACAGCTGACCCGAATTTCACGGCGGCTCTAGCAGCTGTTATTTCTTCTATGATCAATGGTTCGAATCACCGTGAAGGCGAAGGAAACAACAAAAATCAATAGTAAAATATTACAAATTTGTTTTGTTTTATTTTTTACATCTTCATTTTTTTCTTCTTCAACTGGGTTATACTAGGAAACAGAGTGTTTATTTCATTGATTCATATTTGTTCTGTTTCGAACCAGTAAATATACAAAAGAAAAATACATTTTAATTTCGAATAATTATTAGCTGTATTTGTATATATATAAAAAATTAGTTACGTAACTTAGCATTGCTTTTAATAATGACATTTCTTTTGTGTATATTATACACGACATGTGAGCGCCGATACAGAAACCTAAAAAGTTTGGCCGTACCTTCAATAGATAATGAGATAACGTCAAATAAGTGTACTACATAATGACACTTATTGAACATTTAATAAAATCTGTATTACAATTGCATAGGTCAATAAATGCTGCCATAACAATTTGACACGTAATTGCTGTCTAATGAAGTCACCTAAAAATCTGTAAACTTTTAATATTGTTAACAAAGAGAAACAACTTCCTAGAAAGTACGAGTTCAATGGCATAATAAATATGAAAACCAATAAACCGAAATAGGTGACCAGAAAGTTAGGCAATATAAAAAAAAATTTAGCTTGGTTATTTTCTTCATGTTTATGAAGTAAAAATAGATACGAAATGAGTTGGGGGGAAACTTTAGTTCTAGTCGATATAGTTTTGTGAAAATGAAGAAATTTCTGTTATTTATTTTATTTAGTTAATTAATTAAATCGGTGGGATTATTAAAATTGTAAATAAAGAATAATATCTCAAGCTTTGGGAGGAAGCGATTCGCAAAAGTACGTTGTTTGACTTTCCGTGCAACTCCAGTTGACGTGGGGTCATGATTTGCCAATAATGCCTCTCTTTTTTTAAATACAAGTATTTATTGTGCTTATTTTTAAATTGCACTATAATAGTTGTTAATCTGTTTCCGATCCGAGATGCCTCTCCTGCTCTCATGTAATGACATTTGTTCGAAGTCTCATTTATAATATTTTAATCCTTATTTTCCAAAAAAAAAAATTAAAACGATTTCAATTTTCAACCAATAAAAAATTCACATAACTCTAATTCGAAGCAAAGTTGAATTGGCATCTTATCTTTTTTTTTTTTTTTTTTTTTTTNTTTTTTTTTTTTTTGTCATTTATGGACTAAAGTTATTGAAACTAAATTGTACACACAAAGATCGAACCATTAACCAGCCAAAAACACACTTTCGTCGGAGACTGCACAAAATCCAGAAAAAACTCAAAACCATGAACAAAAACTATTAAGAGAAGGATTAAACAGCAATTTTTTCTAAGCTCATAAAGCATCCTATCCTAAATTGACTTCCAATTGTATAATTGTTTATATTTCCAATATATGGTTAGATCCCAAAATATTTCATGTAATCATGACAGTTAAAAAAAGTATTACGATTTAAAATAGAGTCCACATGTACAATCATTTTCATCTGCATAGACTCTGAATATGAGAAAGGGATTGAGCAATACGGGTCAAGTAAATCAAATCAAGTAAATCAAACAGATTAAGCAGATAATATATAGAAAAACAGAACATATCAAAATATATGTGAGTGAAAACTAATTTTTACACGCTTTTAAACTATAATTTTTGAATGAAAAATTAAATAGTAAAAGCAGTTTTACCCGTTCTACCTACTCAAAATCTATACATTTTCTATTCTTTCATTCACAGCCTTTATATGAATATGGTTCATTGAATTGCAAAATTTGGGAATTCGGATGTCACAAAGATGTGTCTGTTTTTTAAAAAAAGATTAGAGCAGTTTTTGACTCCATCCACATTAAATTAAATTTTGTTTAGCTTAAATTTTTATAAATGTAAAACAAAACTAATTTTTTCATAAATGTATCGTTGTATTTTTTTAGTGTAAAGTTTGAAGTAAAATTCCAAATTTATTATTCTGACTGAATTTTACTAACTAGGAAAAAAAGTAAAGTTTTACATGAAAACCGAGCATTAAGAAGGTATAATAGTTAGACTATGAATGGAACGATAGTTTTTGAGTAGTTTTTGAGCGTATTGATCCGCTCGACCCGCTTTTACTATTTAATTTTCCATTCAGAATTTACGTTTTAAAAGCGTATAAAAAGTGGTTCATACTCACATATATTTTGATCTGTTCCGTTTCCAAATAAATTTGAACCGCACTTTACCTGCTTGATCCGCTTGACCCGCTTAACCCGCATCCGCTTGACCCGCTCTTCCATTCGGAGCCTTAGTTTTTTTTTCAAAAAAAATGTGTGAGAAACTGTTTGTGAAATAATGGTAGAAGTATGTATAGTCAATATTAATGAAATGAAATAAAGGAAATGCAAACTCATGGCCCATGGGTAATAAATAAAAGAAGGTGAGAGGTCGGAAATATCCTAAAGCCGCCCTTTATGATATAATATCATTTTAATTTGTAAGTTATAAAATTCATAAGATTTTGATACCAAAATAATAATAATAATAATATTCATAAGATATGCGTGAGGTCGAGAAGAGAGACTTCTCTACGACTTTTGGAAATGGAGTCGTTGAGTCACATGTCTGCATGTGGTCATGTTCTTTCTCTAATGTATCCTTCCTTCTTTGGAACTCTTCGTAATTCAAGACATCTTATTGGTTGTTATAATATAGTTGGTAAAACTATATTTAAAAAATATATAGTTTTTTTGTGTAAAAAAAAAACAATTTTTGCTACTTAAAAAATCACTAAAAAATAAAACAACCGTAACTTGTATATAAAGCGTTCGATCTAAGAATCTTAATTTTCTTATGTGCTCATGGGCTTCGATTCACCGAAGGCCCATTCTTTTTATCTTCAGCTTTGATGAGTATAAGCCCAATAACTTTGGCCCATGGAATTGCTGGTCAACGTTCACAAATCTCCACCTTGACGAAAATACCCCTTGTTTTCTCCGACACGAGAAAAGCCTTGTCGATTCTCCGACACGAGAAATGTCTTGTCGATTCTTCTCGTCCAGTGGATCTCCACATCTCAGACTCCATTTGGTTTCATCGCCGATGTCTCTCTTCCCCGGCGACTTGCGACTCCGATCTCCAAGCTCAGGTAACCCCCAAAGCTCCAGCCATTTTATTTCACCCTTCGATCTCTTCTCCTGCGAAAAATCAGAAAACAAAATTGAGATTTGCTTCTGCAATTTTCAGCTTCAATCGACCATGGAGACACGCTCCATCTGTTTCACGAAGGCCCAGGTAAGCTCCCCTGTCCGATTTCTCATCTTGGAATTCTTCTCTTCGACTGTAAAAATCCAGAAAACCTTAACGTCGCTTCTGCTGCTTACAGGTTCACGATGAGACTCGAAATCAAGCTCCACCTGCTTTGGATAACCCAGGTTACTGCTATTACCGAACCCTCAAAGTCTTTTCCGAAACAACCATTCAACTTCGATAACCAAAACCTTAGCTTCTCGAATTTTGCAGCTTCATAGAGATCCGAAATTGAACTCTCATGCTTCAGGAACTGGCGGGTAAGCTTCCAAACTCATTATTGAGAAAATCGTTTAGAACCCGAACACCTTTCGTCACATAACACATGAATAAACCCCCATTATGTGTTGTTTTTCAAAATAAAATAATTTAACATTTCAAAAGTTTGTTTTGATAACTATTAATATACAAACACATACAATGCAGATGGCAAAAAGTCACCGAATTAAGTGACAAAAAGTCGCGTGCTTTTAAATATTTGTCACTGAGAGTTATAAGAACAAATCACAGAACATCTCTCGAATAAAGAGAAAAATATGAGTTTACAACATAGATTCTCCCTTTTCATTTTACTGTTACTTCGTCCTTCGTTCTCGACTGGTGATAGCGTTTTGTCATCTACAGAGTCTCTTACTCTCTCTAGCAACCGTACCCTTGTGTCTCCAGGTGATGTCTTTGAGCTGGGTTTCTTCAAAGCTCAACCAAGTTTCTGGTATGGTGATCGTTGGTATCTCGGGATTTGGTTCAAGAGAGTCCCTGAAAGAACTTATGTCTGGGTTGCTAATCGAGATAGCCCTCTCTCCAAACCAATGGGAGCCCTCCGAGTTTCAAAGTGTAGTATCAACTTATTCGACCAATCCGATAAACTTGTTTGGTCAACAAGTGAGACGGGGGAATGTGCGACATCATCTCCGGTAGTGGCAGAGCTTCTCGCTGATGGCAATTTCGTGCTGAGGCACTCCAATAACAGTGACCCGGATGATTTCTTGTGGCAGAGCTTTGATTGGCCGACCAACACGTTGCTCCCGCAGATGAAACTTAATTGGCTGCGCAGAACTAAGCGTACTAGCTTGCTTACATCTTGGAAAAGTGTAAGCGATCCATCAAGCGGTGATTTTGCATATGGGATCGAAGCTAATGGTCCAGCTCGAGGGATACCTGAAATGTTCATATGGAAATGGGACACTCCAGTATACCGGATCCTCCCTTGGGAAGGAGCTGACCCGTTGAGCGGCACTGGCTCTATTGGCGTGCCAGACAACAAGCCAGTTGCATTTATTACATTTACCTTAACAGAGAAGGACGAAGAAACAACATTTTCCTTCCGTTCGTCTGGTAAAAGCTCCATATCTTTTTTGAGATTAACTTCGAGAGGCGTATTAAGCTATTTTATGTGGAATGAAGAAATCCAAGAGTGGGATATCCCGTGGGTTTCCATAGCCGAAGATTGCCAAGTTTACAATTTCTGTGGTCGGAACAGTTACTGTGAGAGTAACATGTCAGGTGTGGCGGTGTGTAGCTGCATGAGAGGGTTTGTGAACCCGCAGGTATGGGTGCCGTTAAACAGGGTAAGTGGATGTGTGAGAAAGAGGGAACTGAACTGTAGTGAAGATGATGGGTTTTTCCGGCTAAGTAATATTAAATTGCCGGATACTACAAACGCGAGCCTAAGCTGGGGAATTGATTTTCCCACATGTGAGAAGATGTGTTTAGGTGACTGTTACTGCACTGCGTTTGCCATATTTGCTAAGCCAAGTAGTGGCGGTGGCAGATCGGGTTGTATCCTGTGGACCACAGAGCTCTTGGATGTTCGGAAATACGTAGCCGCCGGTCAAGATCTTTACGTCAGAGTTAACGGTAATACACCACCAAGTTATTATACATTAGATAGATAGATAGGAGATTATTAATTAAGTAGATTGTTAGTTTTTTTAAAGGGGTCATAATCCCAGACCTAATATAGACTAGAATAGGCCTCGGAATTCGGTTAAGTAGCTGATTCGGTTTGTCAGGTAGTTCGGTTTGGGAGAAAAACTACCAAAAATTCGGTTATCAGTTCGGTTCTCGATTTTTAGATGTATGTTTTGCAAAATTCGTTGTGATTCGGTTTATGCTGGTTATAATTTTTTTTAAAATAGATCTTCGGTTTGGTTTATAATCCCATACATGATTATAGACTCTTTCACTATTTTTTTCAGAGAAGAAGAAACCCAAAACTCTCTTGATCGCCTGTTTGAGTGTTGGACTGGGGTTACTAGTGATTGCAGGTGCCATCTTTTGTTACTGCTGGATAAGGAAGAAAAAAAGAGCAGCTGGTAAACTTTGTCTCTTTTATTCTTCATCCTTTGAATATATGGTTTTACTGTTTTCACCAAACAATTCGAATTGATAATGTTTAGTGTCTTCTACAGAACACTTTCCTGGAGAGATCATGATGGAGGATTTGGAACTTCCACTGTTGGATTTCGAAACTATCTCCACGGCGACCAACAATTTCTCAGAGGCAAATTTCCTCGGGAAAGGCGGTTTTGGTGTTGTTCACAAGGTAGCAATTATAAAGATACACATATACATAATTAGATATAAGTTTTGTTTACAAAAAATAACAAGACTCACTAGTTTATTATTTTTCGCAAAACCTATATGTGAAATGTGTGTGGGTGCAGGGAATACTTGACGGTCAAGAGATTGCGGTTAAGAGACTTTCCAAGGTATCCGGTCAAGGGATCGAAGAGTTTAAGAACGAGCTGAGACTGATCACAAAGGTGCAACACGTGAACCTGGTTCGTCTCATCGGTTACAGTCTTAACAGAGACGAGAAGCTGCTAGTGTTCGAGTACATGGAGAACAGGAGCCTCGATCTTTATCTCTTCGGTGAGTACTGTCTTATGATCTTCAATGTCTTTGTGACAACTAACAAGTACGTTAACCAAATCCATCTATTTGTAGACGAAACCCAAAGGTCTAAGTTGACTTGGCAGAGGAGATATGAGATTGCCAAAGGTGTTGCCCGGGGAATGTCGTATCTCCACCACGACTCGCGGACTATTATGATAATACACCGTGATCTCAAACCAAGCAACGTTCTTCTTGACAAAGATATGACGCCGAAGATCTCAGACTTTGGGATGGCTCGGATCTTTACAAGGGGAGAGAACGAAGTGGAAACAACGAAGGTGGTTGGGACTTAGTAAGTGATGGAAACATTTCTTGTGTTTTTCATAACTCGTTTAAATCTTTGAAAGAAGAGCTCATAAATCTTTATGTATGCAGTGGGTATATGTCTCCGGAATACTCCCAAGATGGGACGTACTCTGAGAAATCAGATGTTTTCAGTTTCGGTGTGTTGGTGTTAGAGATTGTAACCGGTAAGAGAAACAAAGGATTCGCCGACTCGAACAACGGCATCAGTCTACTCACATACGTAAGATCAAACATTCCCTTTGTGATACAGTTAATTAAACAAGAAGTAGAGAAATACATTTAAACTTTTATGAACAGGTTTACAAGAAATGGAAGGAAGGAGAATGGGCAGATGTAATAGATCCTATGTTAGATCCATCGTCATCACAGGAAGTCAAGCGGTGCTTACAGGTGGGTCTGTTGTGTGTTCAAGATCGCAGAGAGGATAGACCGACAATGCCGTCGGTGGTGCTGCTGCTCCTAAGCGAAACAGAAGTCACTCTGCAGCCAAACCCACCAGGTTATTATGTCGAGGGCAACACTCTTCAGAATGTTGCTTCCTCCAGTTATACTCTTCAGAATGTTTCTTTACCAACCGTCGAGCCACGATGATTATATTCATATAGTTGTAATAAGGAGAGTAGGATCACGACCACTCCATATTTCCAAATTTGACTCCGAATTTGAAACCAGACTTGGATATTTTCAAACATGTATTAAACTGTGTCTTCTTCTCTTCGATTTCCCTTTTGGATTGATTTATTTTCTATATATATATATATTTTTTTTTATAAAAATATTATATTCCGAAAAATTATGAAATTAATCTTTTCGTTTTAAAAAAAAATGAAATTAATCTTTTTACAAAAAGGTAAATGCAAATTCAAAAACTGACGTCTGAAACAATTGACCATATAAAGTATACACAATAAACCAATGTTTTTTTGTTTGAGAAATTTAAAGTTATAAGTTTATATATATAATCAAACACACAAAAGGCTTTGTCGAAATTCATATATTATAATATACATTAATTGCCGGTTGAAACGAGCGATAATTGCATTTTTCGCCAAATTTCTTTTTTTCTTTCTTATTTTCTTTTTATGTTTAATTCTTTTGAATCAATTTGTTGGTCTTATCCATATATGTAACTGTTTGTTTTTTTTTTTTTTTTTTTTTTTTTTTTTTTTTTTTTTTTTTTTTCAAAAANTTTCTGTTTTAGTTTTTACACAAATGGATGACAAAAGAACTCGTTTTGGACTTGGACGACTTGGAGAATTGATTAACAAAGGCAAAAAAATAAAAGTTATGCAAGCTCTTCTTCAGTGTTAATTTTAGAGCTATATGAACAATTCTAAAATACTCATCGTAAAATCACCGAACACGAAACAGAAAATGCTCGATGGAATGAAAAGTAACGATTCGCTCAAACTCGGACCTTGAGCTTAGAGATGCTCATGGACTACTTAAGAAATCATGATCTCGCATTTGCCACTGAACCAACTACTATAGCAACCACATACCTAGCTACTGCAACAGCCAATACACCCATATCTTCTACCCAATGCCCTTCATCTTCAAAATAAGTTTTATCTTCTTTTGGGTTGTGTTTTATAGAACAAAAAATTTGATGTTTGGATATTTTATATAATACGTGGTTATTTTATGAAAAACATTTCAGGTTTACAAATTTTTTGCATTAACATTTCAAGTTGTAACAAATTAGAAGCTAATTATATCAAATTAGAAACTTAATTAGCCTCAACCATTTTCATCTTCACCTAGTCGCTAATCTAAGGCTACCATTCTAGTCACAATATTGTGGTCATAAGATAGTGGTTAAATAAATACTGTCAGTTTATAGTCTCTAATATACGACGATATTTTTTTGTTCACAGTTAGTCGCTAATATACGGTTATATTTGGGTGTCACAATGTAGTCGCAAATTCGCGTCTACTTTGAATTCGTTTTATTTTGCGATGAAATATTAGTGACTATTCAAAATAGTTTCGGATTAGTCGTAAATCACGTATTTGCGACTATTCTTTGACAATTTTATTTGTAGTAGATCCATGTGTTTCTTCACTATTGATAATAATCAGTTAAGATCATAAATTTTTTATAAATAAACTATAAAACATATATTAAATATATAATATATTATAGACATATTACAAACAATATTATTAATAAAATATTACATTATAATATGAAATTAACTAAAAATAAAAATAATAAAACACACAAATTAAATAATAAATAATAAATAAAATACTAAATTATTTAATATAATTATTTCTATATTGCTCCCAATAAGTGTAGGCATTTAATTATTCGGTTCATGTTTCACTATTTAAAATCTTAAAATCTGAGATTACTTTTGGAGTGCATACAAATCTCAGAGTGAAGGTGTCGGTTTAGCGCGTACTTTAAGGCAAGTGCTACAGATGCAAGATTTTGTATTGTTCCACATTCCACATACTCCGGCGGCAAAATCAACTCCTCTGCAGCCTTTATAGCATAAGGCATCACCATTAGGTTTATCACAAGTCCCTAGCATTTGTTTTGTTACTTTTGAATCGCATCCAGGTCCTTTCCAATGGTTTGGAATCTGTCCTTTGGATATTCCTATCAGATAAATAAGGGTACTTAAAATCATTTTGATTACATAATTTAAAAAAAAAAAAACTCATTTCCTTTAGAAGATCTCAAATATTTCAGACGTCAGTTTTTGCATTTTCATTTGCATTTTTGGTTTTCTGTAAAAAAATCAATTTCATAATTTTTAGAAAATATAACATTTTCTTTTTCCTACATATATATATATATAATCAAACACACACACAAAAAGGCTTTGTTGAAATTCATATATCATAGTATACATTAATTACCAGTTGAAATGAAGAAGAAGATCATCAAATAAGTAGTGAAACGAGCGACATTTACATTCTTCGCCATTTTTCTTTCTTCTTTTTTAATTTTTTTTTAATGTATTTTTGATGGAATGTTTTATCTATTTGATCAAGCAGTTGTATATAAAGATTTTCTTGTCTAAAAAAGGATTAAAGGTATTCCGTAAGAAATGCCTATCAAATTGTTAGTTAGCATGACCCAAAGATGAAACGCACAAGAAATGGTCCAAACTTTTTTTTTTCTTCAGAAATACTAAAAATTGTTAGAAATGAGAGATGAGAGAAATTGTTAGAAATGAGAGAAATATTAAAATTCGATGGACCTAAAATTTAATCCCAAAATTTACTACTTTTAGCTAATGCTTTTTGTATTTGTTTTAATTTACAAATATATTATATTTAAAATTTTGGATTAATTTTTCCAAATGAAAATATAAATACAAAAGCAAAGGGAATGCATGGTAGAATGACTCCGGTAAAAAAAAAAGAGAAGGTTAGGCCAGTTCATTACAATTAAAAAGACAAAAGCAAGAGGAACTTTATTAAGGTAGTGATTGTTTGCATAGTTTTTTGTTTTTAGTTTTTGGATTTTACTTTTTTTTTTTAATTTTTGGTTTTTGATTTTGCGGTAGATTCTAGTTTTTACAAAAACTTGATTGGTGATTTATTTAAGTTTTTGGTTTTTGTCAATATTTTAATTAATTAATTAGTAGTATTTTACCCAAAACAAAAAAAATAGTATCATACAAAAAAAGAAAAAAAAATTGAAATCTACTTTTTATTAAAATCGTGATTGGCCAGAAAAATGATTTTTGAAAAAATAAAAACAAAAAAACTGTTGAAAAAACCAGAAACAATCAAGCTCTAAGTATCAACATATTCAGTTAAAGGATGAATGTGAAGATTCAATTATGAAATTATAGGCCCAACAACATGGAAACACAAAGTCATATCCGTGAATTTTTTTTTTATTCCTGCATTTTAATTTGAAAGTCGTTTATCAAAAAAAAAAAACAAACAACATGAAAACACTTTGATGATGAATCTTTAGTTGTGCAAGACTATAAACTCAATCTTTCATCCAATAAATTTTTGTTTTTTGGGTAAAGCACTTGCATCAATAATATCTTCATATAATCTATTTATGTAAAATATATTTTGCCACATTTTTAATTTAAAATATTTTAACAATCAATATCTTAAAGAGGCGATGCAAATACCTAACGATTTTATTCATATCCTTGTTTCTCCAAATTCTGAAGTTTTATTTTAAGAAAAAATTTGTATTGAAGTATTCAAAAACATAAAAAAAAAAATCCTTAATCCTTGATTGTTTTCAGATTTTAGAATAGATTTTTGTTTTTGTTTTTTCAAATTATTTTATTAGCCATTCAAGTTTTTGAAATAATAGATTCACTAACATTTTGGGAAACTGGTTTTTCATAGTTTTTACTATTTTCTAAACAAAAACCAAAAACCACACTCTATTGTCGTAACTTTTTTTTTTATAGCTTTCCTTTTTAAAAAAAAATGTATTGCTAGTTTTATCAATTAATTTTTAAGTAATTACCATTTTTTCATATATAAGAACAACGTTTTGGATTTTTACTACTTTGACCAAAAAAGAATTTTATTTCCGTAAACATTTCTACAATAATGTGTTTGTTATTTTTATTTAAATTTATGAAATACACCTATGCATTTTTTATCGAAATTTGTTTGTTTTACATTATGAGTGGATCGTTTTTAAGAAAAATACATTTTTATTAATAAATTTATTTTAATAATTAGAAAAACATAAATAAACAATTTTTTAATTAACAAAACATAATTAAAAAAAATATTGACAAAAAAACAAAAACTAAATAAGTCACCATTCAAATTTTTGCAAAAACTAAAATCTATACCAAAATCAATAACCAAAATATTCAAAAACTAAAAACCAAAATTTAAAAACTAAAAACTAAAAATCAAAAACCAAAAACCAGATAAATATTCATGCCTAAATTGAAATGTTGAACATATACGAACTTACATCTAAAGACAGTCCCGAGCCTACAAATCGATGAGGATGGGTTTTTCCGACGACACATTGCTAATACCATTCATAGCTTTGGTTCGAGTCGTTCTAAAGACCACCAAAAAGAATTTCCGCACAACACAAAATGAAGATGGGGCTGCTAACATTAAATACAAAACCTGGCAATTTCCGAATTTGATTGAATCTCCTTCTATGATTTGCCTTTGTTAAGTCTATCTCGGTTGAACTAGCTTCAATGAAACCCGCTCAATGGACAAACCGCAAACGAGAACCGCAAAAACCTTTCAATTACCTCAACAAAGCGAAACTATAAACGCAACAACCATTTAACCGTTTATACCACTTTATTTTTCTTTCCCATTTAGATTTTACAATTTTTTTCTTGTTATCTTTTTTTTGGGTCAGACTAGTCAGTCTCTATAATTTAGGGGTGGGCGTTTCGGTTTTCGGGTTAATTTTGGTTCGGTTTTTTCGGTTTTATAAAAACTTAAACCATATAAAAACCATTAGTAGTTCGGTTTGGTACGATTTGGTTTTCTTCGGTTTTCGATTTTATCGGGTTTATAAAAAATAAAAACCATATAAAAATCATATGCAATTCGGTTCGGTTTGGTCGGTTTCGGTTTCGGGTTTTTTTGTTTATTCCATAAGGACCATAACTTTAAATAAAAAAAAAATACACCTTTATTGATGACAAAACATAGGACATGAAGAGTGGTCGCTTCGGTTGGCAATAGCAGATTAATTTCATATGAAAATATGTTGTGACTTGTGAACAAACTGTGTATGGTTTATAATACGGTTTGGACAGTTTTGATACAGTAGAAATATTTTGATTTAAGCAAAGATAAAAAAAAATAATAATAATATATTAAGCTAATGAAGTGAAACAACATAAATTCAAAGAATTGAATCCAAATTAAATAAACAGTAAATCCAAATCATCAAATATAAAATAAGTCTATAAAAACAAAAAGTTAGTAGAAAAAATTCAGAGAAAGATTCTTATCATCGTCATCAGTCACGATTGTTCGTCTCTTCATTTTTATGCTGCCTATGGGAAATTTAGGGTTATAATTTTTTATTATTCTATAAATTTGTTTTCAAGTTTTAAAATTTAAATATCTATAAGTTAGGAAACTATAAAGATAAATCTAATAAAGAAAGGATAAACCCAAAATTAAACTACAAAAATATAGAATATACTTATAGAATTATCTAAAATTTTATTTTAAAACAAAAAAAAATATTCGGTTTTACGGTTTTTAACCGGACCAAACCTAAACCGAAAATTTGATAAAAATGATGACCAAATGGATTTATAGGTTAAACCATAAACAAACCAAATCAGTTTTTTGGTTTGGTACGGTTCGGTTTTTTCGGTTATGGTTTTTTTGCCCACCCCTACTCTATATTTTCAACTTTTTGAAAGAAAAAAAAGACATCTTAAAAAATGATTTTCAAAATAAAAATAACCCCCGTGTTAATAGTACAATAATAATTTTGATCAAAACATTACGAACTTACACAACGGTTAAAAATTCGAAACATCACGTGAATTAAGTAACTCGAGAACATCTGAGTGCAACAAACAAAGTTGGTGGGCCATATCTTATCACAACGTCAACGGTAAAAACACTTTTAATCTCATAGATCCAACGGTTAGTATTGAACTCTCTATAACTGGTTTATTGTGTGGGACCCGCTGTAAATGTCGTGGCAGCATATTAGCAATCTTGTTGCTTCGATAATTGAAACCGTTTTTTTTTTTTCTCACAATCCTGAGACTCTTGTGCTTAAACCTCTGGTGAGTTCTCTACACTTCAACTATGAATTAAAAAATCTTATCGATCTCATTACCATTTCTCATTTTCTTCCCCTAAATTTTCCGAGTTTCTTGATTATTACAGGTGTTTTTTTGGTAAATCCTACTGTTGTTTCCAGTGTTCGGTATTATATTAAATTCGTTTTTTCTTCGATGTTCTTTTTGATTCGAATGATTGTGTTTTGCATGATCCATGTTTAGATTCTTTTGTATATTTGTTTCGTGAATGTATTTGTGTTTGTGCATGTCTGTTTTTGTGTCTTTCATATTTCAATTGGGATGATTTTATTGGAGCTTTATAGGTTGGTTTTGATTCTGCAATCGTAATGTTTTGATCAAGTTTTTCAATTAATAGCTTTTGTGTTGGTTTGATTTTGCAATCTTACTGATTGATTAAATTTTCTGAAGTTAGTCAGTCCCGTGAACATGTTATTATAATTTTGTTTCATGATTGAAATATATATATGCGAAAAAACAATAAATAAAATAGATTATTTTTCTCCTTAATTGATGATATAGTTTTTGTTCTTTTTTTTTTTGGCATGAATGATTCGTTGTTTTGTTGTCATCAGGTTATTTGCTTTGATAATTTATCAAAATGTCTAGTTTTGTTACTATTTCTGAAGATATTTCTCTAATGTGGGGAAGAGATTAGTTTAAATCTGAGGAATTAAAGTTGTCAAAAGTAAATCAAAAGTTTTTCTAGCTCCACATTTAGTCAAATTAAAATTAGTTTTTTTTGCTGTTAAATAGCATTGAGTATGAATAGTTGTTTTAGTTGAGTTGCATGTTCTTGTAACTCTTATTAATTTGTTTCAGTTTGTTGGTCTCTATAATCTAAATTCCTTTTGATTTTCTTGTGTTTGATGTCAACTAATTAATAGGTGAAAAATGGGAATAGACTCAAGAACTGTTGCTGCTTCACTCTTTGTGTCGTTCTTGTTGTTTGTCTCCGCCTCTTCTGAGATCAATGACGGAACATTCAGATTTGGCTTGAAAAAACTGAAGCTGGATCCTAACAATCGACTTGCCACACGCTTCGGTTCCAAGCAAGAAGAAGACTTTAGATCTTCTTTAAAAGAGTTCCGTTCGCGCAACGACAATCTTGGAGAATCTGGAGATTCTGACATTGTTGCGTTGAAGAATTACTTGGATGCTCAGTACTATGGTGAGATTGCTATTGGTACTCCACCGCAGAAATTCACAGTGATTTTCGACACGGGAAGCTCTAATCTTTGGGTACCATCAGGGAAATGTTATTTCTCGGTGAGCTTTTAAGTATTTGGTTTGAATGTGATTGAGTTGAGACTAGTTTAAGAGAGAAACTCATTGTGTTCTTTGCTTTATCTTAATTAGCTGTCTTGTTACTTTCATGCCAAGTACAAGTCCTCGCGTTCAAGCACATATAAGAAGAGTGGTACGTTTTGAGCTAGTTTCTTTACCCTCACATTGGTGTGTAGTTACTATGTTAAGAGTTTTTTCGGAATACATATTTGTCGAAAGATGCAAAATCAATGTTGATATAAGCTCTTAACAATCTTTGATGCAGGAAAAAGAGCTGGAATCCATTACGGCTCTGGATCAATCTCTGGTTTCTTTAGTTATGATGCTGTCACGGTTGGTGATTTGGTTGTCAAAGATCAGGTCAATTACTATCGATTCTACACTACTTTTATACCGCTTGTATTGTGTTTAAAGATTGATTGGTCTTTACTAATGTCATTGTCTATCTCTTTCAGGAGTTTATTGAGGCAACAAGTGAGCCTGGTTTAACATTCTTGGTGGCTAAGTTTGATGGTCTTCTTGGTCTTGGCTTCCAAGAGATATCCGTTGGAAACGCCACTCCTGTTTGGTATGCGCGTGCACTTTTGTCGTCCTGTAATGTTTGATGTCTTTGACAACAAAATTTTGTTCTTACAGGTACAATATGCTCAAGCAAGGCCTTA
The DNA here is from genome assembly GCA_900406395.1 of Kernera saxatilis. Classification (NCBI taxonomy): domain Eukaryota; kingdom Viridiplantae; phylum Streptophyta; class Magnoliopsida; order Brassicales; family Brassicaceae; genus Kernera; species Kernera saxatilis. Next base: position 28,968 of record OVAY01000921.1, read on the forward strand.
TCAAGAAGCCTGTGTTTTCATTTTGGCTTAACCGTGACCCAGAGAGTGAAGAAGGCGGTGAAATCGTATTCGGAGGTGTTGATCCAAAACATTTCAAAGGGGAACACACATATGTTCCTGTTACACGAAGGGGTTACTGGCAGGTTGCTTCTTTTGTTTATTGTTCTTGGCTTGCTATGAAATGTTACGTTATCACATCTCATTCAAGCTATTATTTTGGTAATAGTTCGACATGGGTGAGGTTCTCATTGCCGGTAAATCTACTGGTACGTGTATCAGTTGTTATATATATTCTTTTCTTTAAACAGGAGAGGACAAAGGTGAAAATATGATTCTGTTTTATAACAGGATACTGTGGAAGTGGTTGTTCTGCTATAGCAGATTCTGGAACATCTTTACTCGCAGGGCCAACGGTAAGCAAGAATCCATCCATCATATGGGTTTTATAGCATTTTCACTTTGTTGCGTTAAGCAAGAATCATCAAGAACATCTTTACTTGCTCTTGAAGCTTCCCATTTGTTTTTTTTTGTTTTGTTTTCTTTATGCCTAGACTGTGATTGCTATGATAAACAAAGCTATTGGAGCATCTGGAGTTGTTAGCCAGCAGTGCAAGACTGTTGTTGATCAGTATGGACAGACCATTTTGGATTTACTTTTGGCTGAGGTAAGAATATTGTTAAATCTCTGGTACAGAATCAAGTTAGAAAAATATGCGAAAGAATCATTATTTTTCTTCTGTATATGCAAACTTATATGCTCCTTTCAGACTCAAGCAAGGAAGATCTGCTCACAGATTGGTGTTTGCACTTTTGATGGAAACCATGGGGTCAGGTAAATTTCCGATTCTGTAGGACATAACAATCATGTACACACATTTTAACGGTTGTTTGCTTATTGAGTGTTATGTTTTAGTATGGGGATTGAGTCGGTGGTGGACAAGGAAAACACAAAATCATCTAGTGTTCTTCGAGATGCTGGTTGTCCTGCATGTGAAATGGCGGTTGTGTGGATGCAGAGCCAATTGAGACAGAACATGACTCAAGAAGGCATAATGAACTACATTAATGAGGTAACAAGAAGATTTTCAATTTATTATTGTCTTCTTGAAACAGCAATGAGATTGTTCTTGTTCTTGTTCTGATCCGAAAATTCCGAAAAATCCACAGATATGTGACCGCATGCCGAGTCCTAACGGAGAGTCTGCAGTTGACTGCACAAAACTCTCTACGATGCCTACTGTTTCATTCACCATTGGAGGCAAAGTCTTTGATCTTGCTCCAGAAGAGGTAATTTATGTTTTGAGAGCTGATTATAATGATTGGATCAAAACTTGATCATGAGCCTTTGTAACATTTTGAACATGTATGTATATATATTTCTGACTGATATGGTTTTTGGGAATTAACAGTACGTACTGAAGATTGGGGAAGGACCAGTGGCACAATGCATCAGCGGTTTTACCGCACTTGACATTGCTCCACCTCGTGGACCTCTCTGGTAAATCTCTCGGCACGAAAACACATATTATGATGATTTATCGCCTTTACAATGTTAGATTCATCTAAGCCCCATGAGAATGAAAAGAATTCAAAAAATGATTCGCCTAATCTTGATTCTTGACTTTGGGCAGGATACTGGGAGATGTGTTTATGGGCAAATACCACACTGTCTTTGACTTTGGCAACGAGCAGGTTGGGTTCGCAGAAGCTGTTTAAAGAAGAGACTCTACGAAGATGTAACATCGGTTCAGTCTTTTTTTTTTATATATGTGTGTGAGAGCTTAGTTGTGTTGTGTGTTTATATGGATATATGTGTGTTCACTTTGTTAAAAGCGAAGGCTCTTTGTACTTTGTTCACTTGAGTTAGACACTTAGACTGACTCTTCTCTCGGCTTCTGTAAATTTTCTGATGCTAAGTTGCTTCATTTACTTTTTAATCATGAAACTAAATATAAGGGCTAATTTGTTAACTAATATATAGTTAGTGGTCTTGTAGTTATTAGAGTCTTTACTGTCTTTAGGATCGCTAGTTCGACCATATTTGAAAGAGGTGGTCTATGCCGCGATATTACCAACTGGTGGGTTCTAACATTACGAAAGATTATGGACCAAAAATCCAGAATTCACAAAATATATAAAAAAAAGAAAAAATTTCGTTAACTAACACATTCGGAAACCTAAATTAAATATCTAACATGCAAAAAAAATTGGTATTCATTTATTACCTTCTACTCTCTCTCTCTTTCATTAACTTAAATTAAATGGATACAAAGAGTTTACGTCAAAGAGTTTATGATAATAGCTCGCAAAGAAAGAATGTGATATCCATCAAACAAATCAAAGGTTCCCATCCAAGTAACAAGAGCGCTTCTAAGTGACAGTTTTGCAGTGCAAGCAGTCCACACTTATATGTTGAGGGGGTTGATTTGGAAGAAGCTTATGAGGTGAAGCTTATATTGTTGGCTTTAGCTATAGGCCACATGAGTTTCAGACTTCAACAAGTATTCAAGCAGCCATGATCCCTCAAGCCGAGTTCTCCCTCTTCTTTAGGCGTCGAGACCACATTCCATGAGATCATATGATCCTTTAAACTCTCTATGGATCTAGGCCAAAGAAAAGAACTAGAAAAAGTATTTTCTGATACCATTTTACTTAATAAGAAGTAAATAATCTCATTATGGTTCATTGGTAGAAACTGTACAATTGGACGGTTTATATACAAATCAAATAAGGTAAACCGGACCATTAAACCAAAAGAGAGGAAAAAAATAGTTTACATAAGAACCTAAACATAATACTGGACCGATACATTCAATAAATATAATTATTGTATGATTTTATATTATAAAGTAGTTTAGCTATAGTATAAATAGTTAGTTCTTTAGAAAATATAATAACATATATATTGTAGGGTAGTTAAACCATATAATAAAATGGTTGGCTATTAAAAAAAGAAAAAAGAAAAAAGACAATGCTTTGGGGACGTTTTTATTCTGCCCGTGGCATATTTCTAACTTTGGGTCAATCAAATTACATCTTATATAATTTGGTAAGATTCGTTTGATTTTTTACACTCCATTTTCAGTAATTGAATCAAAACCACTGAATTGCAAGTACTGAATCTCATCACGAAAGTTTGGAAAAAACACAACTGCTTCCAATTGTGTCAAAAATTTTCTATAAAACGAAAAGTTTCAATGGTTAAGGATTCAAATTCCTATTTATGTTATTGGTCCTAAAAGATTTTGCATTTATTCAAACATCTTCGTCCATTTATTCAATATGCTATCTATCAACACTTACTTTGTGAGAGACTCAGATTATATGCCCCATGACTCATTTATCCAAATGTCTCCGACCATTTATTCTTTAACTATTGTAAATCACCAATAAAGAAATATATAGAAAATATAAATATTTATTTTTGGTAACATGGTGTCAAAAGAAAAACTCTTAAGCCGAAACGACTAATATAAGCATCTACACAAACCCCACATTATAATGTCGTAGTGAATTGGTGACAAAAATAAAAAAGAAAGATCATCTAACCATGAGTGTTGGCACCATTAATCTAAAATGAAGTTCAAATCTTTTATATTTTCTTCATTTTCATCTGAAAACTCTACATATAGCACATGATTTATTACGTAAGAACTCACATTCTGGATAATATAGACAATTCTAATAATCAGTAAACTAAACAACGTGAAGAGAAGGCTAAGAATGCACTTATATATATATATATACAATAAAAATGCTTGATTGAACTCAAAAATTACCCAAAAACTTACCAGTTTTCATGACCGGTTTTTTCTGTATTTGATCTTAAACTATTAGTACTTTTGCTTTGTACACCACCTTTATGCTACGATGGCTCACAAAACGTGTTCCTCGAGCTTAGAAAAAGCTTCTCATCTTTACAAAAATAGAATTTTTTTATCTAAATTTTGAATAAATCTTATGGAAAATTAGAAAGATTTTGATAATTAGTGGGTCGCTGCCATCAGTATATCTTTAGAGATAGTGATAAGAAGACCTAATAACCCTGTGCAATTATAATGGTACCAGTTAGGTAAAGTAGAAAATATATATAAGATTAATTTGTAAAGTGATCAACTGGTATGGCTTTATGTGTATTCTTGGAGCTTAAACAAGAAATGTTGAGATGTACTGTACAAGTTACCTAATGTTACTAAGCATTGTTATCCTTATGAGATTCCATTACCCTTTTTAAGTATCATCTTTGTCTAACACTAACTAACTCGGCCTAAACCCCATGTGTTTTGTACTAAATTAATCTCCATTACCTTTGATTTCTCTGCCTATATATATGAACTCTATCCTAAGGTTAGGACAGCATAGAGCCAAACAAGCCATTCCTTACTTTCACCTCCATCATTACCGACATGGAAAGCTCGGAGATTCCTAGGCAAGAAACTCATATCAAAATTGATAACCCAATATCCAGCAGCAAAGAGAGAAAAACTAACCGTGTTCATGCCAAACCCATTGTCCTGATGTCTGTTTTGAGAAGTCTCCATGCGGGCTATTTCAGAATAAGCCTCTCTCTCTGCAGCCAAGCTCTGCTGTGGAAGATAATGATCGCACCTCATTCACCAAGCATGTCTCATTTGCATAGCAATCTCCCGTCTATGGCGTTCCATCTCCTGTGGTATCTAGCATTTGCAACACAAGTGTCACTCTGTTCTTTATATGCCTTCAAGTGTATTTTCTTCTTTGACACGGTGAAGGAAGAGTTTTCGCACTATATTGGAGTTAACTATCTTTACGCTCCATCCATTTCATGCCTTCTCTTGCTTCAATCAGCTCCGAGGATGGAACCACAAAGCGTTTTGTATCAGACACTATTCTGGATGTTTGCTGTTCCGGTCTTGACCCTCGACACAAAGCTTTACGGCCAGTGGTTCACAACAGAGAAAAGGTTTCTGTCGATAATGGCAAACCCAGCAAGCCAAATATCAGTAATCGCAAACCTAGTGGCTGCGAGGGGAGCAGCAGAGATGGGCTGGAGGGATTGTGCTCTATGCTTGTTCTCACTTGGGATGGTTCACTATTTGGTTATCTTTGTCACACTTTATCAACGCTTACCAGGCGGAAACAATTTCCCAACTACGCTGAGGCCAGTTTTCTTCTTGTTCTTTGCTGCACCAGCCACGGCAAGTCTAGCCTGGAACTCTATTTGTGGAACCTTTGATATTCTAGCGAAGATGTTGTTCTTCCTTTCGCTCTTCATCTTCATGTCCCTGGTAAGTCTAAAACACACCAAGAAAAGATTGTACGGCAATAAATTTTACCATCTTTGTGTTAACATTTCAGGTCTGTAGGCCAAACCTTTTCAAGAAGTCAATGAAAAAATTCAATGTGGCATGGTGGGCTTACTCGTTCCCCCTCAACTTTCTTGCTTTAGACTCAGTTCAGTATGCGCAAGAAGTGAAAGAACAGGTCGCTTCTGGATTGATGCTTATCTTCTCATCCATTTCGGTTTTGATCTTCCTCGCTGTGATGTTACTGACAGCAGCAAACAGCAACAGACTACTCAGACATGACCCTGTCTTTGGTTCTGCTACTGGTCCAAAAGACAAGCAAAACTCGTCGCCGCTCAATGCAATTTTATAACCAAAGCCAGTCTACCCCCGTGATAGAAACAAGAACTCTGTTACAAATTTGCGGGGATAAAACTGATCATTTCTACTTATCTGAAGAATTAAACAAGAGAACAAGCTATATTTGATCTGTATTCTCCGATTATCCCCTTCAGTTACCTCACGTGTTAACTGTTTTTGCTTTTCCAATAGGGCCTTAATTTCGTCCTCTAGCTTAACCCAGTGCTTGCTTCTTTATAAAACTTCCTTGGAAAAATCTCCTCATGGTAGCAAACTTGATTGTATTCTTGATTCAATCAGAGGAACACAAAAGTAACATATCCATATCCAACTCAAATGCCGCAGCTAAAAAAAAAATCAAATCAATGTATTCGAGAAATTGCAACATCCTAATCTTAGTTATCTAAACAACACGAGAATCTCAAAGTCTAGCTAAGAACGCAATCGATGAGTGGCAAAAAAATTAGACAGAGAAAACATCAAATCCAGAGCAGAGAGTCTATTCAAAGGAGATGCTTCGCCATAATAACCTGGTCACCGAACCGACCCAACGCTTCTGGATCATCATCATCATACTGTAAACGCCACGGTCTTGACCACCATCGGTTCACAGCGACGCTTCGATCGATCTAGACTCATGATCAAAAGCTTCCTGATCGGCGTTTTGAAAGAAAACGCGATAATCAAAGCGACCTCCAAGACCAACAGTACGACCGCGAACAAAAATTGCTGCGATGCGATTTCTAGGGTTTCTCAATTCGTGAGGTCACCGGAATCAGACCTGTGATCGGAAACTTTTCCCCCAATGCAGAGAAGAAAAGAGTTTTGAAGTCGTGAGCGAGATCAATTGAATTTTTTTCTCTCAAAACGTTTCTATATTTCACATTAGTCCTTGTAGTTTCATGGCCTATGAAATTACCTCTACATTTTAAATAAATTATTTTGTGGCCCAACATCTAAGACCAATTTAAAATAAATAAGGTATAACACCTAAACTTCTTACAATTAACAGAGAAAACACTCTTGTTTTCTGATCTCACATCATAATATCCTGTCTTTTTGTGCTGAGTGTTTGGTGGTTAGTATATTGCCGGCCTTGAGCCATATTTTCCACTTAATCAACGCCGGCGATATCAAATTATATAAAAAATCTTGATTTTAATGAATTTTATTAATTCAATTCGGTTGCATTGTTTGTACAATCCAATATAGTATAGAAATCTACATCATTCGGGATAATAGTAAAATTTGGTTTGGATTCGGATTAATAATTTTCGGTTCGGTTTGGTTTAGTTCAATGTAATTGGATATTTTTTTTTTGGTCCATCACTAAATTGTTAAATCGCATTAATTTAATAATTACAACAAATAGTATTATTAATTTATTAAAAAAAAAAAATTGAAAGGACAAGTGGTCAGTCTACCCCCAAGTCAAAAGCTTGCTGGGTCCGCCATTGAAATTTGGTTTTTTATATACAAGTGGGTCTGGGTCCGCCATTAATGTCATAATCAAAAAGGGCTGCTAGGATCCGATTCGCATGGGATTCTTTTATATAAGGAATCTTCACGTAAGGCAACATTATTATCGTTGTTGAGGACAAAACTCAACTTGAGACAAAACGGGGATCTCACTCGATAACCCAAAACCAAAAAACAATCCGTTCGACGATTTGAGAAGAAATCAAAGCAACACTAGTATACTGCATCTGATCTAGTTTGTGTAAGTGTGGACACTGGTTAAAACACGATATTTATAGTGCTTAAGAAATTTCGTGCAGTTCATCGTTGTGTTGCATAATATTAAGATATATTTGATTTATTTTATGTTGATTTAGTTTAAGTATTTGCATAAATTTTGAAAACTAAAACTTATAAATTGGTACAAATTTCATATATAATGGTAGCAATTAAAAGCACAAAATATATAAAGATTAAAAAGTATGAAAAATGCAATATATTGGTTCTGTTTCGTTTGATTTTTTTACAAATATTAAGAAAAATGTTTAAGTTTCTATTATACCATTCATTTATCCCTGAAATAACAGAGATAAAATTAGAATTTTGTTCATACATCTGCAAACCAACACTTTTGTATAAACAAATAAAATCCAACAACGATACTTGTGTAGTTGTGTCTTGTTGTTTATGAAAAATAAGGTAGTATTAGATATCAAAATCTTCTTTCCTTAATTTGTTTTATAAAATGATCAATTGGAATGGCTTTATGTGTATTCATGAAGCTTGAGATGTACTGTACAAGTTATTGAACTTGCCAAAAGTTGCTAAAAGTGGCTATCCATACCTTTTTAAGTATCATCTTTGTCCAAAATTACGTGTGATTTGTACTAAATAGTTTCCACTAGCTTTGATTTCTTAATGCTTCTCCATACATGAACTCTTTCCACAGGTTAGTATAGCATAGAGCAAAACAAGCTATTACATTGATACACCGAGATGGAAATTTTGGAAATTCCTAGTCAAGAAATTCAGATCAGGATTGACAATCGTGTATCGAGAAACAAAGAGAAAATTACTAACATCGCTGATGCGGAACCTGTTATCTTGATGTCTGTTTTGAGTAGTCTCCATGCGGGATATTTCAGAATAAGCCTTTCTCTCTGTAGCCAAGCTTTGCTGTGGAAGACAATGGTCCATTTGCATAGCAATCTCCCATCTATGGCGTTTTATCTCCTGTGGTATCTAGCACTTGCAACACAAGTGTCACTCTGTTTTTTGTATGCCTTCAAGTGTATTCTCTTCTTTGACTTGGTGAAGGAGGAGTTTTCGCACTATATTGGAGTGAACTATCTTTATGCTCCATCCATTTCATGCCTCCTCTTGCTTCAATCAGCTCCTCTGATGGAACCACAAAGCGTTTTGTATCAGACACTATTCTGGGTGTTTGCTGTTCCGGTCTTGACCCTTGACACAAAGCTTTATGGCCAGTGGTTCACAACAGAGAAAAGGTTTTTGTCGATAATGGCGAACCCGGCAAGCCAAGTATCAGTAATCGCAAACCTAGTGGCTGCACGAGGAGCAGCAGAGATGGGTTGGAGGGAGTGTGCTCTATGCTTGTTCTCACTTGGCATGGTTCACTATTTGGTTATCTTTGTCACACTTTATCAACGCTTACCAGGCGGAAACAATTTCCCAGCTACACTGAGGCCAGTTTTCTTCTTGTTCTTTGCTGCACCAGCCACGGCAAGTCTAGCTTGGAACTCTATTTGTGGAACCTTTGATATTCTAGCGAAGATGTTGTTCTTCCTTTCTGTCTTCATCTTTGTGTCCCTGGTAAGTCTAAGATACACCAAGAAACCAAAATCAAACAGAAAACTACAAGACATTTAGTCATTTACCTTCTTTTTGTTAACATTTTCAGATCTGTAGGCCAAATCTTTTGAAGAAGTCGATAAAAAGATTCAATGTCGCATGGTGGGCTTACTCGTTCCCACTCACCTTTCTTGCTTTGGACTCGGTTCAGTATGCACAAGAGGTGAAAGACGAGGTCGCTTCTGCTTTGATGTTTATCTTCTCATCCATTTCGGTTTTGATCTTCCTCGGTGTGATGTTACTGACAGCAGCAAACAGCAATAGACTACTCAAACGTGATCCTGTCCTCTGGTCTGCTACTGGTCCAAAAGACAAATTTGTAAACTAAAACTAGTCTCCCTCTTCAAAGAGAATGTACATAGTATGGGATAGAAATAAGAACTAGCTGCAAAAGAAAATTTCTATTGGGAAATGAACCAACTACAACGTGTTATACAATTTGCAGAAATGAAATTGATCATTTCTTTATCTTTGTTCTGTATTCTCCGATTTTCCCCTTCAATCACCTCACGTGTTAACAAGACGCAACAACCAAAATCACAGTTAAGAAACTCGAAACGAATCATTCAAAAGGAAACTTTTAAAAAGGTTAAAAATGTTTGGATATAGCCTCAAGTATTCTTCTTGACGCTTGAGCTTGATAGTTTCATATCCAAAGTGTGCAACTGATTTCGTAGTTTCTGATTTTCCTCTTGCAACCGGTTAAACTCAATAAGAAACCCTTCAGATTGCTTCTGCAGAGCAACCGCACTGGTTCCCTCGGTCCGAACTTGTTTAGAGATTGTCTCAAGCTCAGATTCTAACTCCTTTTGCTTTTCCAATAGGGACTTTACTTCATCCTCTAGATTTTTGATTTCATCTGAAGCTCCAGCCTTTCCACTTTCAAATCCCAGTGCTTGCTTCTTCATAGCTTCCATGCTCTTCCTTCTTACTCGTAACTCTCTCATGTAATGATGTAGCCTGTCTATCATTAGTCCAAGGAAAAGAACACCTCCTGCAAGAGAAAATAACAACACCAGTTACACCACTAAGGTTTAACACAGCAAAATCTAAAAGTTTCAATTTTTCAGAATCAATTCGAAACCCAAAACCCAATTTCTAATGATAAAACTTTATGGGGCTACTTATAAGCTAATCGATATCCAAATCAAATGCAAACAGCTAAACCATCAAATTAGCATCAACCTAATCTCAAAATTTTAAGCTGAGAAAAACACAATCGAGAGAGAAAACATCCGATTCCGAGCAAGAGAGAACACCAACAAGCTTTTGCTTACCCATAAGAGTCGATTCAAGGAGATGCTTCGCCATGATAACTTCGTCTGTTGGATTCTTCGAACCATCATCGACCCAACGCTTATGGGTCTTCAACATACTGTACACACTCGACACCAGAACCACACAAACCGTCAACGACACCGTTTTGACCACCATCGGTCCACGTCCACGCTTCGCTCGATCTAGCCCCATGATCAAAAGCTTCCTAATCGGCGTTTTGAAAGAAAACGCGATTATCACAGCGACTTCGAACAGTACGACCGCGAACAACAATTGCTGCATCGTGTTGATCTCCAAATTGATTGAGGAAGAGAATGCGATTCTTGGGTTTCTCAATTCGTGAGGTCAAAAGTCTCACCGGAGCAAAATGCTACAGTGATCGGAAACGTTTCCGTTAATGAACAGAAGGAAAAACTGAAAAAGGTTGAAGTCGTGAGGACATCAATGTGTTGTGAATTTTTGATTTTTAAACGATACGGTATTTATTATATTAGTCCTTGTAGTTTCATAGCGTTTGAATTTAGCTCTTTATTTAGTATAAATTGTTTTATGGCTAAACATTTCATAGTGTGATCTAGAGACCCCAAATTTTCTCAACAAGAGAAATAGCTCATGTTATTTCAAAACACACATGTTTTGGACGCCTCTTTCTGCAATTCATTCAGTGTTAAGAGACTGTGATTTGGACGATGGTGTGTATGGTCGAGAATGAGAAGATTTTTTTTTTTGTTTGGGTGGAGAATCAGAAGATAATAGTTGCCTTCTCACTTGAAAATATACTCTTTCTGTTTTTTAATGATTGCGTTTCTGCATTTTTTATTTGTTTTTAAAAGATTGATTTTATAGGTTTTTTTAATATGTGTGAAAATTCTAAATTTTTTTTTTTCAAAAATAGAGGGAGTATATATATTTTTGTTCTTTCTTTCTCGTTCTTTATGAATTATGACATACCAATTTTTTGAAATATCCAAACCAATTTTCCCAAAAAATAATTAAAAAAACGAAAAACCAAAATTCTTAACCCAATATACGGATTTTAAAAATAAAAATAAGAACTTAATAACCGATTTAGTTATTTTCAAAACCGAACCGAAAACCGACTTTTGAACTTAACCGAAAATCTTGTTCGTTTATTTTAGCGACATTTTTTCAAAATAAAACAAACCGAGAACCGAATAAATCAATTGAATCGGACCGAATAAACCAATTGCCCATGCCTACTTTAAATACTAAAGCCGACCGTTTGGCACGTAATGTTACAACTCGCGTTTGTGGCCTTTGTTTCATAAGTTCTGCAATCTAAGTTTGGATATCCGATGACATACCAAAAAAATTAGCCGATGACTTTTCCGACTTTAGAGACATCCTTCAATGCAAATGTTAACGTTCACAAGTTAATTTATGTCGAGCCATTGGTTTTTACATTTTACCAGGTTGTACTTCATCACTTGTTTGTGTGCGTAGGTGCAAAATTCCCAGTGATGTTATAAAAAGGTGATTTGAGCTTTTCGACCATCGCTTCTGGTTTGGTGGCCAATAATGTTTCATTGTCTTATTCAATTCCTTTTTTTTTTTCACCGTATTTATATATTTTTATTACCTCTATGAATGTTGTTACACTAAATACCAATGGGTTAACTTTGATATTATATACAAGTTTTTTTGTTTGTGAATGATTTAAATTCCCAAACCGAAAATTATTCCCCGGTTCAATCACGGTAGACTGGGAATGTGCGAACTGAACCCAATTATTCCCGGTTCAAACTTGGTAAACCGAAGAATTTCAATAGTACATCATCTGGGAAAAAGGTCAATTTCAACCTCAACAATTTACGCGGTGCTTTTTTATACCTGAACAA
>OVAY01000922.1:0-40931 GCA_900406395.1 Kernera saxatilis
GATAGAACATGCACGTGTTATTGTAAAGTCCATATATGAATATAATGCTTTTATAAAAACTTTAGAATTTGATAAGCATTTTCACTTTAATGGACTAACTTCATCGTGCAAAATTTGGATAGAACATGCACGTGTTATTGTAAAGTCCATATATGAATATAATGCTTTCATAAAAACTTTAGAAAACAGGATTGAAAAATGCTACTAAAAAAAATATGTACCTCTTAACTCAGACGGCTAGGGTTTCATGCTGATAACGTGTTATAAACAAAGAAAAGAGATGGATGAATTGATGTGTATTATTCCAATGAATAAGTGATCATTTATATAGAAATACAATAGGAGGATTTTACTTGGTGACAAAGTAAAACCTAGGATACAAGTAAATCTAAAAGATTCTAAAAGATTTTAGAATATGGACTTATAATGGCCATCCATATAATAATTCATAACAAATAAGAAATGTAAAAAAAAAAGTGCCATGTCTTTCATCAACAAAAAAAAAAGAAATGTGTTGTTTTTTTTAGGAAAATAAACCGCAAAAATCAAATCTATTTAAAATTCAAAAGAATCAGAGACTGATAAGCAATAACATCAAAACGCTGCCGTTTGCAACTTAATTTCTTAAACGTGTTATCTTCTTACCCTTACCCTCTCGGACGACGGAGACAGTCAGGCCAAAATTAGGGTTTCACATTTTCAGATTTTCCCATCAAGTCGAGCTAGTGGATTGCCGCCTTCTCTTCCTCCCCCAAGTCAGTTCCTTTCTTCTTGGGCATTTCTCTATTTGGGAAATTAGGGTTCTATCTGTTCTCCCCGAATTGTTGGTGCTTCAGATTTTAACGAGAGTATTGATTGTTTTTTTTTCAGTACATAATAAAATCAATGAAATTCCACTTGTATCCTGTAATGGCGGACTGAATCAACTGCGAACCGTGGTTCGTCACTTTCTTAATTGCTCTCTCGACCTTTGCCAGATTTAGAATTTCCAAATCCTGACGCTTGTTGCTTTAGATTTGTGACATGGTTACTATTGCTAGGCTGTTGAACCTCACAATTGTTGTTCCCGAGCTTGACAAGACATCTTTCTGGGCTCATCCAAGGTATTTTATCTTTCGTGTTTATAGGAAATTCTCATGTTGATATGTCTCTCGTTTCCTATTATTGTTATTCACATTGTTTTTTTTTTATCCCTGCCATAATTCCATTTCATTGTCTAGTTTTTGCCAAGACTTTCCCTTTTTCTTCCACAGATTTTGATATTGTTTTTATTAGGTTTTGTGTGCTGTCACTATCTCTCAGACCCCTCTTACATGAAGCTTTTCTAAGAGAAGAGAAGGTCGGACATGGGAGCTCTTGCTCAGGTAGTTCCGTGGATACCCGAAGACGACCTGCTTCTAAAGAACGCCATAGAGGTGAACTCCCATTTCCTTGATTTCTATCACATTTCTGTTTCAATTCTTTATCATTGGAAAGGAAGATGTTCTGATGTTGAATTGAGCCACGAACTCAACAGAAGGTTAGACAGAGTTTGTCTGAAATTTAGGTCCTTGCATGCCTTTTATCTAGTTCTATGATCATGTGGTTATCATGTTCTAGCATGCTAGTTTGGAAGCTGTATCAATTTGCTTAAAGGAAGTAGTTGGAAACAGTAATGGTTATCAATTTTGACTGTCAAGTTGTTCCTGGGTTTTCTTCTTTGTAACTGCGTTTCTACATTTGAATTTTTTGCTCCTTCATTTTTTTTTTCTATTTGTGTCTTGAGATAACTTGAGTTTTCGGGATAGAAGGTTGGTTGCAGAGATCAAGAACCAAAAAAAGTTTCATGTCAATTTTTTGTTTGACCTAACCTTTTGTTTGACCCAGTTAATATCTTATCCCGGTGTTATGCCGTATAGTGTAGAATAATATGGCAAAACGAAAACAATATACACTATCTTGATGAGGCAACATAATTATTTGTGTGGTGATTGGTGAAAGATGTATACTTTTCTCAACACCAGAAAAACGATTGTCAAATATTTTTCATGAAATTGTTTGGTTTTCTACTGTTCAGAGCTACTTTATGAAGAGAACATAAAATGATTGGTAATTATTTTTTAGTCTTTTTTTCTGGTGTTGAGAGAAGCATTTTACTGTCGGCTTACCAATCACCACAAAAAAAATAATTATGTTCCTTGCCTCTCATATAGCATTTTATATATCAAGCTAGACTAGCCCAAAAGTTTCTCTATTAATGTGATGCTTCTGGAGGTATTGCGTTTTTCTCCATTTGGCTTGTTTGGTATTCTAGCAATTAAGTGAATTGATCTCCTTAATTGATTTGCAGGCTGGTGCATCTTTGGAGTCGCTTGCTAAAGGTGCTGTGCAGTTTTCTAGAAGATTTTCTATCAGAGAACTGCAAGATCGATGGCATGCACTCCTATATGATCCAGTAGTTTCTGCAGAGGCGGCTTTTCGGATGACTGAGCTTGAACGTACTAACCCTAATTTTCCTACAAAGTTTGCTAGAACTGGATACTCAAAAGAAAACAAAAGTTCATCTAGGAAGAGGAAGGCTGAAAAGCTCAGAAGTACTTATCATTCCTTACGGAAGAAATTTCGCACTGAGCCATTCAATTCCTTGGATCTAGGTTTTCTCGTTCCACCAAATGACAGCCATTTCATGGATAATGGTGATGCAACACATCTTGGTCTTGAAGACTCTCACATGGATATTATCCACAATGCGTTCCCAGAAATCTTGGCTGATGGCGGTTGTGTGGCAAATCATGTTGTGTCAGAAGATAATTTGCAGGGAAACATCTCCTATGTAGGAGGAGAAAATCTCACATTCACTGAACATGCAGGTCCTTCAGAATGTGATGCGGTTCATCAAGATTCCAAGCAGAAACTAGAGATTTCTGCTCATGAACCGAAAACCACAATGGCTAGCACTGATTGTTTCCTGGCACAGCTTTCAACTTCTCTTTTTGAAGACGTGGAACCGTTCATGGAAGTAGATGACAAACAAGTTGACAAGTCGTATTATGATGGTCTCAGCTCACTTTTGGTGAACCCGACAAATGATTCAAATAACGGGGCTTTGCCTAATTCCACCGAGCAAGATCCTTCCAGCGCACAAACTCATCCAGTAGATGCACCTCCGGATGATCATGTGATGCCTGAGCTAGATTGTACAAGTGCAATGAGCTCAATGGAGTGCAGACCTGTGTCTGTCTCATCTGCTTTAGATCGTCATCCTGAGATTGTTGATGGTGATATCTGCTGTTTATTAAGCCAGGAGGATCCTGATATTCCGTATAATGATGACATTTTTCCGTCCAACAACTGCCATCCAATGTCAGTTTTGTCGTTAGCCAGACGGAACTTTAAAGATACAAATAATCCAATAACTTCATGTGTTAGAGATCTCTCTGCCAGTAGGGAAAGAAGTGAGGGACATTCACTCCATCCACAAAAGAAGATACCAGGACGTTTGCAAGGCTCTTCTCAAGGTAAGCCAGAGATAGGTCAACCAAGTCAAGGTATCAAATTCAGGGCGTTGACTAGTCCTGAGTCACATAATACTGTTTCTCCTGGCGGTTCTACCGGTTCTGCACAGGCATGCTCCAACACTCTGCTCTCTGACGCTGCTGGTGCAAAAGATGGAAACAAAGAGATGGCCGGTGGAAAACTCATCGTCGGATTTGATGGTCATGGAAGCTATCCCGAGAAGGATAGTGGAAACAGTAAAGAGGAAAAAGGTGTACTACCTATAAATGAAGTGCCACATGCAAAAGATGCTGATGATGGCTTGATAGAGATTTCAGACCCTGAGCTGGAGATCACTCAAACAGAAGCAGATGGGCATGTTTTTGAGAGTGACGAGGACTTGCCGAATTACTCTGACATTGAGGCTATGGTAACTCTCGACTTTCATTCTTATTCTTGAGCTTTATGGCTCTATGATACATTTAATCCTAAACAATAACGGTCTTTTGATTTCAGATACTTGACATGGACTTGGATCCTGATGACCAAGATAATTTTGATCTCGAAGGTAATTGAGAGCATACCTTCTCATTCAGCAGAACTCTTCTTGCTTTACTCTATCCACATTTTTTTTGGGGGAGGGGGGGGGGAGAAAGCGTTTAGTATGTGAATCATGAATTTATTTCCGCATTTGGCCCGTGCAAGCATTGCATGCCATCATCATTTATGAAGGATTTGTAGTGGAAATGTAGGGAGCAATGCAAGAGACCTTATAAATGGTGCAAGGCTTGTTTGTAATTCCTTAAAACGCTTTCACTTGCAGTCTCCAAGTATCAGAGCCAGGAAATGAAAAGAACAATTATAAGACTTGAGCAGGCTGCTTATTCATATATGCAAAGAGCCATTGCTTCCCGTGGTGCATTCGCTGTTTTATATGGTAGATATTCAAAACACTACATCAAGAAGCCTGAGGTATTATGATCCTATTCATTTGCTAGTCTTTTAAGTATTGCCGTTGTATGATTTAAGCTTCTTAATAATTATTGTATCACTTGTTATATCGCGTCTTTTCTTTTTCTTGGCGCAGGTTTTGGTGGGTAGATCAACAGAAGATCTCGCGGTGGACATTGATTTGGGAAGAGAGAAGCGGGGCAGCAAAATATCTCGACGACAGGTTGGTCAATAGTAGATGCTTCTTTTTTTTTTTTGTCAAACCCAGAATTTTACAAGTGTTGTGTTAAATGAGAAGAAGAAACCCAGAATTTGTAACAACCTTGTGTATTTACTTTATTTTGGTTGTTGAATGCAGGCGATCATACGGTTGGGTGATGACGGGTCGTTTCATATGAAAAATCTGGGGAAGTATTCAATCTCAGTAAATGAGAAGGAAGTAGATCCAGGACAGAGTTTAATCCTCAAATCTGATTGTCTGGTTGAGGTTGGATCCTGGATACACTTTTTAGTCATTACATTATAAATAATAACCGCACGTCTATGTCCTTAATGAAACTCGATGGTTGTGCAGATACGAGGAATGCCTTTTATATTCGAGACAAACCAAAGTCGCATGAAAGAGTACCTGAAGAGGACAGTGAAAAAAGGGAATTAAGACCTGAATGTTTCCATCTTTTTAGCTTGTGAAGTTGAATGATTTATCTCTTGTGTAATGTTACCTTAACCATAGGAACATGTTTTTTGTAGATCTTTTATTACATCTTTAGTTCCGCAACGTGCATAGGTGATCCAGTTTTAAGCGTTGAAATGAAAATACATCTCAGATTGCAACTGAATCTCTTGTGTTTTAAACAAAGAATGAGTGTTCTTGTGTTTGGCTTGTGAATTTGATACAAAATTTTGTTGGATATCCTATCAATGTAAATGATGGTTTCGATCTTCTTGATCATCACTGATTAGCATAAGCTTAAACTGTAAACATTCTCTTTTCTTTTTTCAGAAGTCAAATTGGTTGGTTATACTGTGGCCAGTGGCCACTTATTTCCTGATTTCCATCACATTGCGAATGCGAGTGGTTGCTATGCTTCCAAGGAACTTGGTTTGGCATTAGGTTGTAAATTATGTTGGTTGATTGTATTTTATATAATTGGCTTTCATCTGTCCCCTTAAATTCTTGATTTTAGATATGTTCTTTGTTGGTGATTCACTCATCTGTTATTCAACAATGCAAATTACATGCCAACGGTTGGTTTGTGACATTTGAATTTTTTTTGAAGCTGTATGTTATAGTAGAGTATGAAGATCTTAGTGTGTGTGGTCTTAATTGTTTGTGAAATCAGAGTGAATTTTTTTTCGGTTTAAAGTGAAAGTTTGCAGGTAAGTATTGGATTAGTAGTTCTAAGACTTGTACGATGCATATCTGATTTGGTGGATGGTATCCAAACATACCAAAGGTAGGTCTTATCTACAAACAATGACTTTTCTCCTAACTTCCTAATCACTCTTTAAATCCTTGGTTTATGTTTTTACATGGATCTTTACTTTAAAAGCAAATCTGGAAAATTATTGTAATCATTTAGGAAACATATATAAGATTCCAAGTTAAATTAAATGTAACTCACATCAAATCCAAAAAAGAAAAAAAAAAATCTTAATTTCCTAAATCAACAAACAAAAGTACACTCTTGGCTTTTAACAAGAAAATAAAAACTTGGTTCACACCTAAACTCTCGTTTACTTTAGGGTAAGGGCAAAAAGGCAACCAAAAATACACCTGCACAGATTTGACGTTTACAAACGCCGTTAAGTATGTCACCGCTTGTAAACATTAAACAACGTAGAAACTAACGGAGCTCCGTTTAAAAATGGACGGAAAGCAAAGTAAGCCCGTTTATAGCTTTGGTCCCCCTCTTCCACCTATAAGACAATTGATTTAAGCAGTGTCTTGTAATTAACCATCATCGATGTCCGTTTCCACTTTACATAAAAGGAAAGTTCATCACTTAGTTTTCATCAACTTCTGAACTTACCTTTCATGGATTCGGCAATAGTGGGTCCTTTACTTCTTCAACTCTCTCTCTCTCTCTCTCTCTCTCTCTCTCTCTTTCTCCCTCTTTCACTTCTTTCTTCTTATTATATCTCTTTGTACTCTCCACCAAATCTCTTGAACAAAAGATAAAAATAAACAGAAACTAAAAAGAAAAGAAAGATATGGCGAGAGGGAAGATCCAGATCAAGAGGATAGAGAACCAGACCAACAGACAAGTGACGTATTCAAAGAGAAGAAATGGTTTGTTCAAGAAAGCTCACGAGCTTACGGTTTTGTGTGATGCTAGGGTTGCGATTATCATGTTCTCTAGCTCCAACAAGCTTCATGAGTATATCAGCCCTAACACCACGTACATGATCTCTCTAAACACCACTCCTAAATTACACTAAATTGCTTTCTTTTCGTCTAATTTATCAACGACTTTTTTGTATCTTTTTGTTGGTTGGTTATAGAACGAAGGAGATCATAGATCTGTACCAAACGGTTTCTGATGTCGATGTCTGGAGCACTCACTATGAGGTTTTCTTCTTCTTAGATCCTTCTTCTCGTTCTTTTGTTGTTTGTTAATCCTTCTTCTTCTTCTTCTTGATTTGTGTTTTTTTCTGGTATGGTGAAATTGATGATTTGTTGTTGTAGAGAATGCAAGAAACAAAGAGGAAACTGTTGGAGACAAATAGAAATCTCCGGACTCAGATCAAGTATTTTGTTTCTTTCTCTTCTCTCATCTCTCTCTCTTAAACATTAGTTTAAATTGCAAAAACAATTTCTTTTTAGCTGGAATTGACAAATCAAAATTACAAGATATATCATTTGTTACAAATTGTAGGCAGAGGCTAGGTGAGTGTTTGGACGAACTTGATATTCAGGAGCTGCGTAGTCTTGAGGAAGAAATGGAAAACACTTTCAAACTCGTTCGCGAGCGCAAGGTATCATCATATTTTGCCCTTATGAATCTAGGGTTTTAATTTATCATGTATATGTCCTTTTTCGTTTTCTGGTTTTGAATTTTTTTTTTTTTTAGTTAAATTATAGATAAATGACTTTTGTTGTGTTAGGTGTTAAAAAGGAAACATTTAGTTTACTGTTGGATAATATATGTGAGCGTTTTTTTATAATCGATATATATATGTTAATTGTACAGTTTAAATCCCTTGGGAATCAGATCGAGACCACCAAGAAAAAGGTCACATCTTCTTCTATCTTCACTCACTTTTGAATTTGATCATATTATTTAGCTTAATAACTTTGTGTAGATTGAAATTATGCATTTGCTAAAACTGTTGATAGCACTTTTTCCTAGGAAAAACATATGATAAAACCTAACAATGTCATTTTTTGGGGCTTCCGACTTTTCAAACATAACTTTATATTCAGTTTTTTTCCTATAATTATTGTCTAAAGCTTAAAAGTATAATTTAATCAAGATTTCAGTATCCCGTTTTTGGAAACTGTCGGATTTAGTTAAGCTAATGGATAAAAGGAAAAACCAAGCGAATAATATAGTGATGGCATAAAAGCTAAAAGAAAGTAAAGTTGATTAGACACTTAGTCTTAGTAATTTCAGTCTCTTCATAGTTTCTCTTGTGGTTTACTCAATTGCAGAACAAAAGTCAACAAGACATACAAAAGAATCTCATACACGAGCTGGTAATGTCTCTTGTCTCCCTCTTTTTGTTTTCCTTAGAATATGTTTTAGGCATAATACATGCATGAAGCCAATTAAAATGATAGAAATGTGTGAAGATCGAGTCGTCACTCTTATGTTTTGTCTTGGTGAAATGAGATCGTATATCAAACATGTCATATCATTTGGAGTTAACAATGTTGGATTTAGTTATGTGGAATATGGCTTTTAATTCCCAATATCTTAAAATGCTTTTGATGAAATAGGAACTAAGAGCAGAAGATCCTCACTATGGACTAGTAGACAATGGAGGAGACTACGATTCGGTTCTTGGATATCAAATGGAAGGGTCGCGTGCTTATGCGCTTCGTTTCCACCAGAATCATCACCACCATTACCCCAACCATGCCCTTCATGCAGCATCTGCCTCTGACATCATTACCTTCCACCTTCTTGAATAATTGAGGTTAAAAGGTTTGCTGGTGACATCATTATCTATCTAATCAATAAGTACTTAAAAGATCATAAGACTCTAGTGCTGCTAAAACCTTAAGCTGTCATGTTTCTTAATTATGTATTTTTAAAACCTTAAGAACTATGGGTTGTGTGATCAGTAGCTTGCTGCTTAGACTTATTGTGGATGGAATGGTTTCAAGACTTTATGTATGATATACTCTTATTATATTGACGACTTCCTACTTATGCTCCGTTACTCCGTCTTTATCCCTATATTAAGATTTAAGAGTAACATAACAAAAAATAAAATCAAAACCATTATAATACGAGTATATCTAGCAGAAGTGAATGTATTTGGACCGATCAAACCGTGATCTTGTCGTTGAACCAGCCGGTTAGCGGTTTAATTCAAACTCTTTATATCCCTTAGAGGGTCCGAATTTCAAGGGAAAAAAGGCCCCGAGTCTTCGTTTTTCTTTGCTCACCAAATATTACATCGATCGAATACTAAAGTTTTTGTTTAGATGAAGTCCAGAGTCTAAGTAATTGAAGATTCTAAGAAAAGTCGACAAGAACTTGTTGTAATCGAATTTATTCCTGCTTACAGAGTTTTGCTATATCAGTTTATTTGCACATTGGGTTGCCTCGAGTTACTTAACATTTCAGCTAGCTTATTTTGTAGTGAGATCTCTTTTGGAATGCCACCGGTTCTCCTTGCTTCCATTGCCTAACGTTTAACTCTCCCGCTAAAAAATACGCTTCTAATTATGGTATACCAACAAATGGCAAAGCCATTTGACAATGATACAATTCGTAAACTATTAAAATGAAATTTGTTATATACATAATTTAAATCGTACTAAAAAGCTACGATTATAATGCAATTAGATATTTTAAAGATGTATTTGGACCCAATTGAAACAAAAACCCATATTTTTCGCATTGTTTTGCTTAACCCGAAAACAAAAATCTTCAAATATTGAGCCTAATGAAGACGTTCATGGACATCATTTGACCCAAGTTTGGATGATAATAAAGTTCTCTTAATAAGCTTTCGAACAAGTACCAAACCAAAAATCATCGCAATCAGAATTACGATTTAAGAGTTAGGAATCAAACATGAAGTCAATGTTATCCTCGAATCCTATCTACATTTGAAAAACACTAAAGAAAAGAGAGGAGAGCGTTCAGAGAAACTCCACCGTCCGGGGTAAAACAGAGGAAAGGCTAAAGAAAGGTTTATCTTCGTTTTGGGCCTTGAAGAATATCTAGACTCTGAAGCCTTCTATTTCTCTAAGATTCCTAGAAACTTTGTCTTTGCATAAATGCCTGAGATTTAGCCTCCTTTCTATGACTACATTGGTTGCATACCGAAAACTCTCAAGTGCAATTTTTTATGCAGACACATCCTCCAACTACAGTCTGGAACTTTTGATGATTCTTCAAGTTGAATCATGTATATACACATCAAGTTTTTTTTAATTTTTTACTTATCTAAACTTAAAACATTAGAAAAAGAAGAAGGAAAAAAAAGAGGCTAAGACATTGATTGTTCAGAACCAACGAGTAAGCCTTGAAATGAAATACAAACCCTAGAGAAGAAACTGCAACGAAAAAAAGAGAAGAAAAGGAAGCGAAAGAAATAGAAACTCAACCTAGAATGCAAAGCTCTCTCTCAGACAGAATAGTTACAAGAAACAGAGGTTGTTGTTGTTGTTGTTGTTGTTGTTGTTGATGAAGCAGAGTCAGTAGAAAAGCAAGACAACGGAGAAGACGAAGAAGTTGGGCTTTCTCTTCCCACCACAACAACCTCGCAACAATCCAGATTTTCCAAGCTCAAGCACTCATTGTTCCCTTCCGCGAACATGAAGTCAATGTTATCCTCGAATCCTATCTCGTTGAAAAGCTCTGGATACTCGATGGGATTCTCATTCGAGAGATTTCGATCAGTCAAAAACGGAGCAAACCCTGAATCCATCATACAGAAGTTCCAAGCCAGCTCATTGTTGTCCGAAGAACGATCCATATCCATAATGGCTGAAGAATCTATGCAGCAAGAGACGACCGCCTCTTCTTCTTTGTATCCAAACGCTTCTCCTTGTTGCTCTGCTTTCTCTTCTTTTTCCACGTACTGTTTCACTTCTTCTCTAGGCTCTTCTTTCGCTTCTCTCGTCTCGATTTCTTGCTTGGCTTCAGCAAGAATAGCCTCTTGATGATCGGCTTGGTTCACAGGGAACGGGAAAACGCCTTTCTTCTTTAGCCGGTCGATGTAATTACTAATGTCGAAATTGGTAACCGCGTTCGCACCTCTATACTCTATGGCCGCCATGTCATATGCTGCTGCAGCTTCCTCCTGCGTATCTGCAACCAATATCAAGTTTATTAGCAAGTACTTCAAAGACAATGCAACACAATTACATTTTCAAGTTACTTTAGACCATACTAAAAGATCATGTACTTGGGAAAATTTCACATATAGCTACTTCACATAGCTGCTAAGTGCTAACCAAATAAGCCCAAACATGTGTTGAACAAAAATTTTTTTGTTGCTTTTGTCGTTTCTACATAAAATTTAAGAATTTATGATACCTAATAAAGACAAAAAATATAGAGAATTGAGTGACGTGTTAGTGGGGACAACTAGGGTTACACTATTTGTGTGATACGTATAGAGGTGAGGCGTGTACGAGACCATTTCTCCTCCACTCCGCCGCTCTAAACACTAAAAAGAGTCCAAATTTGTAACATAAACAAATGCAATAATTGTATATTAATAAATGATACACGAAAGTACGATTACTAATTATTTAACTATAAAACCACCTACCTAGTGTCAACTCTAAGCTCTAATAACCATCACTATTAAGTGCCAAGTTTGGTACCTTTATAATTACCATAATAATTTTCAAACTGCTAAAGTAGAAGTTAGAAGACAATATAATTTATCATTAAAATAAAGAAGACCAGATTTTGTTCGGAGGACAAGATGAAAGATATGGTAGAGAGAGATCAAAAATGCACGTGAGGGCTCGTGACTCCTACTCAGAACAGTCTCAACTCTTAAACCATTTTAATAGACCCCAAAAAAAAAAAAAAACAGATCGACCTCGGGTTTGGTCCTAGCGGCTGAGCTATTTTGTCCTCTTTATGGAGTGAGAGTGTGTTCACGTGACCTACGCGCTACACGCGCCTTTACACTTGTAACACACACGTTATTCTATAAAATTTCACATCTACTAAATTCATGTTTGTAATTATGCTCCTGGCTCCTCTCCTTTTCTTTTTATTTTTGCAAAAATTAAAAAGAGAGAATAATATGTGTCTTTGTTATAGAATGCTGCCTATATTTTTGCAAAACTGAAACCGAAAACTTAAAAAAATCTTAAATTTTTAAAATATGTAATTTTGAGATTTGTTGAAGATTGGGTCCCTTAATAAGCTAAGGACCGAATCAGAGTAAGAAAATAAAAACAATTGAAAATGGTAGTATTACTTTTCAATAAAGAGTTGGTAATATTCCTTCTGCAGAGTTCTCAATTTTTGTATTCAGAGTATTGGATCCACAAAAAATTGCAGAATTAAAAAGGTAATTATGCAGGGATCAGATAATTAAAAATAGATGGGAAAGAAGAAAAAGTTGATTTGATTAAAGATAGAAAAAAATCAATTAGGGTGAAGTGAGGGGACATGATGTCAAAACTCTCGTCTCACGTGAGTGTGTGCGTATATAATTCAAAGCCCACTGCCTCCCCCATTTGATTATTCTAATTGTCTACCTAAACAAATAAATATTGCTTAATCACTCTTATAAAAACTAGTTCAAACATTATCACACTCTTGTATATTACTACAAAATTACGTTTGAGAAGGCATAACAGAAAAATAACCAAACTAGTTAAAAAAAAAAACAAAAGGATCCGTTATGCCCGGTAGTTTATAAATATTCGACTATGCTAACGATTTCTAACAATGTTTTTTTATAATATGAAAAAATATTTAATAAATAGTAAATATTTATAAATAAAAAATGAATTAAAAAAATAGAAAAAGGGTAAAGGAGGTACGTACTATAGGTGCCGAGGTACAAGTACTTGTTTCCAAACACTCTCCCAATCCGAGCCTCCCATCTTCCGTTATGGTGATGCCTGTTTTTCCATTTTCTAAATTTCTTATTTTTACAAAACAAAACGATGAACTCACAGAACATCAAGCATTTCTAAAAATATAGTTATGGCTATCACATTTTTACAAAAAAAAAAAACACCACGATTTTGCAGGGAAAGTACTGAAAGAAAACGTAATTATGATTATAAAAAAAAAAGAGAGCGAGAATATTCTAAAAGCAAATCTTCAAGAAAAAAGGTCCAGCTTTTTATTTTTAATTTTTCTAAAAACTCATATTTCCTTTTTTTTTTTTAGTCAACACTGTTTATAAAATCTCCGGAAAAGGGAAAAATATAAAATTTCTCATTTGGGCGTAAATACCCAAAAATCAAATTAATAAACTAAAAAAAAAAGGGAAGAAAAAGGAACCTAGCGACGCCGCGATATTTAGAGACGCCTCTGGAGAAGCCACTGCTCTGGCGGCGGAGAGAAGCCAAATATTCTTCCTTTGTGACTCTCTGCATTTCCTCCACTTCCTTCCTGTACGTCTCTAGCTGCTCTTCCACCCAATTTAATTCCAATTTTTATTACACGAGATCGATTCGAAACACAAACAACATGCATCATCAATCTGATGTTCCAATTTTGTTATTACCGGAAAATTCAAGATGGTGTCGGGTCCCCAGTACTTGAGAGCAGCTAGATCGTACGTATGAGCTGCTGCTTCTTCGCTGTCATATGCTCCTGCAATTACGCATCAGAGCAGTTGAGATTCCCTCATCTTCTTCTGACCAAATCCACTCTCTCTTTTCTTTTTTCTTTTTTTTTTGTAATTTTAAAACAAATAAAATTGATCTCTTGTTTCTATTGAAAGAGAATTAGAAATTAGAAATTACCCAGATAAACTGATGAGTAGAAGAAGGCGCAGGGACGAAGTTGAGATCAAACAACACAACAGAAAATCAAATTTATCAGTTGAAATCCAGATCTTCATAACAAAACCAAGATGGGTTTTTGTAAAAATGAATTCAAAACCTTGTTTGCCTTTCTTGTTCTGAATGGAGTTCCAAGAGCTTTTGTCCCATAGATGAGCCTCAAATCTCCCAGTCCATCTATGTCTGTTAAATCCCACAAACATGCAATCAAAATGCAGTTTTAAAAAAAAAACCCAAATCAAATCTCAAGACCAAATTCGAAAAACAAAAATCAATCAATTAATTGCAAAAACCTGGTGACTCCTCTGTAGATAGAGCTGCGTCGGGTAGAAGCAGGGCTTGTCGGATTCTGTGGTTTAACATCAGAAGGAGAAGATTTCTTAGCCCTTTTCGCTCGTTTAGGCCTTGGAGTCTCTGATTGTGTCGGAAGGATACAAGCGGAAGAGGAAGAAGTAGAAGAAGAGACAGAGGACGAAGATGGAGAAGAAGAAGTGGTTAAGGGTCTCTTCATTTAAACTCTGAGAAAATGAGCAAACGGAAAGAAAAGAAGAAACTTTAGATTTTGTTGAGTGTATTTTTTTAGAGTTTTGAGGAAGCGAAGTGGTTTACCAAAAGGAGGAAACGAGAAAGGGGAAGTTTAAATAAAACCCTGAGGAGGAAAAGGGCTTTTGGGTTAATTAACTAAGAGTTAAAATTATATTTTGTAAGACCAAACACTTGGCCTTCTGTTGCAGCCATGCTACCAATAGCTTTACTCTCCACGCTGTCCTTATTTTTGTATTTTGATTTCTTGTACGTTTTTTTTTTTTAATACTTTGATTTTTTGTACGTTTTATGTTTGGCAATTATTGAAACTTTTCTTCTTTAATTTTGGGAAAAAAAAGTTGGATTTGGTTTCGTTGAAGTTCTATATTTGAAATTCTAGAATCTAGGAGGTAGATGTTTTGGTTTTAGAAAAGGGAAAATGCAACAAAATAATTAATTCTATTTTTGTAATTGTATATATGAACGTTGAATAGTGTTTTCTACTTTGCATTTAAACGTCTGTATTTCTAAAATATGTTAAATTTACCTATTAAAGTTCTATTTTTATTATTTGTTTCCTTGTCATTTTCATCTATATTTTCCTTAAACACTCAAAATAGGCGTATATCGTACCCCCACCCCCATATAAGTCGTGTCGTACCAAGCGCGTATCAAATGTGCAAGAAAATATCAGGTGTTTAGCGGGCGGTAATCTTAAGTATAAATTCAAAAATTCTAACTAAATTATCTATGAATTACAACAAATTTTTGACCTCAATGTAAAGATAATAATAAAATCAAATTCAATTTACAGCAAATTATATGATTAATTTGATAAATATGTATTTAGGCAATTAATACTTCTAAATTTTTATGCTACACAAAGAAAAACTAAAAAACTAAAATAAAATAAAACGGTCAATTAATAATTTATAACGGGCGTCTATAATTTTTTTTGTTGACGTGGTCTATAGCTGTCTAGATTCGCTTATTAACAAATGCGTATAATACCAACTTGTTACAGTCTGTAGACGTTTCACACTTTAAAACCGTCTAAATGACCGCCTAAACCAGTTTTAGAATCCTTATTATATGTTTTGTAGTGGATTAACTTTCTCGTGATGATTTTGTTTTTATTGAATTAAGTTGGGTTGAAAAAAAACCATTTAGTTCCAAAAGAAAAATTAATCTTCTCTACAAAACTGAAAATGAATTAAAAAAAAATAATAATTGTTTTCTTCTTCGTTATTTTTTTTTCTTTTTTGCATTTTGTTAAGAAACCACCTATTTTAATTGCTACAAAATTTCCAATGAATTTTCTAAAATAATATAGATTCTTGTGAAATATCAAGATTCGTCCAAACGACCAGGGAGACAAAGGGCCAAGAACTGTTTTGGTCGAAATGGTTGAAACAATTGTCATATTCTTAGAGCAGAAGAATTACATTTGTACATGAATTATGTAGGGGATGTCAACTAGGCCTCAAAGACCGCAGGTTGGACATAATCTTTTTCACGGTTTTGGTATATATTCCAAATACATTAGCTAGCAAATGAACACTGTACACTAGAGATTTTCCAGTTGTGACACATTGTGTTAACTTAAGAATAAAAAAATAGATGATCAAACCAAATATATTATTACACATTGTTGAAAACAAAATCCAATAACTAGGGATCAATGCACCTTGTGGCCATTTTTTTAAAAAGATATCATACACTTTCCAGTTCAAATGTTATTACTCCCGAGTTAAAAATTACTACTACTATCTAACTAGACGTTCTTTAATATGGAAATTGAATAAAAACAAATGAGATATTATGCACTTTTCCAAGACACGAAACTGTCTCTGTCTCTTCCATTTCACTTCATTATGTCTTTCCAGTTTCCTCTTCTCTAATCGTCGAGGTGATAAGAAAAAAGGTATGCTTGTGTTTCCTCTTCTCCCACTCGTGGCGACTCCGAAATAGATTATTTTTCAGAGATGTCTTACGTTCCACCACACAAACGACATGAAAACGTTGCAGTCAGAGCATCCTCTGTTCCGCCTTCTCTTCTTCTTACAAAGCCTAATAGAAACCTCGGGAGTATTAATACAAAGATAATCTACGCAGACGATTGCGTTTCCAGATGGTTTCTCGCTGTTTCACAGAAAGACAACAACTTTCAAGTTGTGCCCGTTTCCTCAGAATGGAGGAAAGGTGCGGAAGTAAAAAAGCCTATGGTAATCTTAGTGAAGAGCGATACCGGAAAACTGGAAAATCCATGGTTATGGGTAACAGAGAAGGTGGAGGATGATCTTATCTTGGGATTTCGTAGGGCAAAGAAGATGACGCTACGTTATGGATCAGAGGATGTCAACCTCAGATTGATCGCTCGATTTGGGAAAGTTGTATTTAATGGGTAAAGGAGTTTGACTTTCCTCAATTTTTCTTACACACACACACACACACAATCACTGTATTAAATGGTGCATGATTAGTGATAAGCCTTGTGTTGGTCTAGTGAACACTATTGTAGCTATGTTGAGAGTTCGGAAACTATAGGACGTTTAGGGAGAAGGTGTAGTTCTTTGGTTATTTGAGTTTATTGGTTCCAATATTGTAAAACTGTTGCGGTGAGAGTGGATTGGATCACGCAAACAATGTATTAATTATATGGTACATGGTTAGTTCATCAGAAACTCTAAGAGATGGTCCGTTAACTAGAAGCAGACTGGCAAAATTGAAGAAAACATTCCACACAAATGTCTCCAAGTCTTATGTCGAAAATATTGGGTATGGAGTTGTGCCTAAGATGGGATTTTGTATTGAAGAGACCAAGGAGTTGTATCACGTGAAGGTTGGGTTTTTTCTTTTTGGTTTTGTAAGATTCATGAAATTTGTCTCCACTTTCATTTGAGGTTTGGTTTCTGGTTTTTTAGGTATCAGACAACACTCGTCCTGATGTAACCATCTCCTGTAAATGTATGGTGGGCCAACAACATAAACGACTCAATTTCTACAAGGCAAGTCTTTTCCTCTGTTCTCTTCCCACATTTTCAGACATATGGCACTGAAGCGTTGTCATGTTTCTTCTTCAGGCTGAGCTTAATGCTTTGAGGCACTTGATTCTTGACGTCTCATGCCTTGATCAAGATCTTGACATGAGGCTGGTGGTTGACGTAAAAAGGATATTAACCAATCTCTCAGTGAGTTGACTTTGTCTATTCCATATTGAGATGAAGAATGATATAGATTAAAATGTGAAACATGGTTCTTTGATTGTATCCAGGAGAATGAGATTACGAATCTTAAAGAACTGACAGATTCAGCTGTGATAGATCCAAATGTGAAAGGTGGTTTAAGGTGGCCGCTTGGGAAATCTTCCTGCGCAGATCGATATAGCGTTTGTGGCGTTTGGCATACCGTAACTACTACATACCGAAACCCCACTATGAGGCTTCAAGTTCGAGAGGCTGATCGATATGATTTCAGGACTGGAATTGGAAGAACCTCAAAGGAATTGAGTCTCAAACTAAAAGCCTTAAGCAATAAACTACTAAAGGTAACATTTTTTTTTCTTTCAAATCATGCTTCTTGAATCGTATAGTGATATGGTCAATTAAGTGACAATAGTTTGGTTACAATTTTTAGGAGGAAGAGATGGAGAGGGAATGTGTTTCAGACATGCTTAAAGATTGTCTGAAAGCAGTGTGGGATTACTTTTTGAAAGCAGTCTAGTCACTGTGTTTGCCAGTTTGTGTCACTCTTACTCTAAACTTTGCTGCTTTTACAGATTTTGGCTCATTTACATTTGTGGCAATATCCACAGATCTTTTGGATTGGAAAAAGCATTTGACATAAAAAGTATTATTGTTTTAGATTTTCAACTTTGTTTGCGTGTACGTTTTTATTCTCTTCCTGATGAGATTTCCGGATTTAGCAAATACAGAATGTGCGATTGCTGAATTTACCATTAGATATCCACAAAGGATATATTAACATATAGATATTACGGCAAATAGTTACTATTTCTGTTTATTTTCAATCTCATATTCTCATGTTTTTTTTTTGTTATTTGATGAACCAAAATTTGGGAATAGAATAATATGAAAGAAAACCGAACATAGTTACGGTTTAAACCGGAAAATTTGAAAATCTATAATATCTAAACCGAAATGAGCCAGAGTAGATATGGTTTAAACCAATAAAACCAAGAACCGAAATCGATAAACCGAAAAACAATCAAACCAAACGATATTTTACTCTTTATTGTATACATTTGTTTCTCGTTGAAAAAGCACAAGAATTAATAATCAGCATTAAGTAATGGCATTTCGTCTCCGGCTAAAACAGACTAGTCTCTGATAATAGAACATCTCTACAATTCCAGAAATTTGGAGCCTAATCCTTCATCACCAAGCCAAGTCCCAAGGTAGCCTCTCCCTCATATTTCTTCTGCTGCTACAATCGCTTAGCTTGTTTGATTCTCCTTCAAATTCGTCTTCTCCTTTCGACGATTGCTTGTCTCTATGCTTTTCTTCCGGAACTAGATACCGCCGATCGTTAAATTGCGTCGATTTTCAGCATAATCGAAGCATCAGAACACATTTTCCGATTCCAAAAAATTTACTTGGGTTGTATTTTTCTCGATTATGTTTCGCTCATCTATACGATCAGTAATTAGTCTCCCGATTTAGCGATTTACTACTGTTCATCCTCTGGGTTTTTTTAGGGTTTTGTTTGCTTTATGTAGTGATCTATAAATTGACTTGCTCAGTCTTCGTCTTCTTTTCCATATTTACTGGTTTATGATTCCATATTTACTTACGTATCTAATGGGTATGGCATCCCAGATCTGATTGTAGATTGATTGACTTCTTCTCTAAAGGCTTCACAGTTAAAAAATGAGTCAGAAGGGTTTGATATATAGCTTTGTTGCGAAAGGAACCGTTGTTCTAGCAGAGCATACTCCTTATTCCGGAAACTTTAGCACCATTGCTGTTCAATGTCTGCAAAAGCTTCCCACAAATAGCAGCAAGTATACTTACTCTTGCGATGGTCACACCTTCAATTTCCTTGTTGACAATGGCTTTGGTGAGTTTTCTTAGCCTTTTTATATTCAATGCTTGTTACTGTTAGTTGACGCATTTTTAGTTTTCTGGTTTGATGATGCCTGTGATTTTGTGTGTAGTGTTTCTTGTGGTTGCTGATGAGTCCACCGGAAGAAGTGTTCCTTTCGTGTTCCTTGAACGGGTCAAAGAAGACTTCAAGAAACGGTATGAGGCGAGTATAAAGAATGATGAGCCACACCCTCTTGCAGATGATGACGAAGATGATGATTTGTTTGGAGACCGGTTTAGCATCGCATACAATCTTGACAGGGAATTCGGGTCTGTCTGTTGCCATAACTATCTGATATCAGTCATTTTTTTCACATTGCATTGTGTTCTTAGTCTTTTCTTCTTCTTATTTGTTTCTTTTCCCTCTAACAGGCCTATACTGAAGGAGCATATGCAGTATTGTATGAGCCATCCTGAAGAGATGAGCAAACTTTCAAAGTTGAAGGCCCAGATAACTGAGGTCAAGGGGATCATGATGGACAACATTGAGAAGGTATGCTTTTGTTTTATAGGAAAAAGTGAACAAGCTGAGACCTTTTAATTAACAGTTGCACAGCACTCTTGTATTTTTGGTTTGAGGTGATAGAAAGTTTATCTGCAAGGTATAATAATAACACATCACTTTGGCAACAAAAAAAAGGAGCTGTAGGAAATGATACTAAACAAGTCTTAACTTCTGGAAGAGCTATTTGACACCAAATAACTGGATTCTTTTTCATGGTAGTTTGCTGATAAAAATTAAAATGATCAATTGTTCTTCTTGCAACCATTCTTTCATTATTCTATATCTGGTAAGTTATATTGTGTGCTATTCACTCTGTGTTATATCTCCAGACGCCTGTCAACATATAAATCTGTGACATATTGGGGTGGATTATCTAAGTCTGTTAGAAATTAAGAAGTTGAATTCAGCTAATAAGTCTTGGACTGCTGTTATGCCTTTTAACCAGATTGATTTTGTATACTAGGAATAATGGTATTGTGTCTTTTGAGTGCATGTCTTTTAGTTCATCAATATTAGCCACTGAGTCATATAATCTGGGTAGAAATATACTGGGAAAGTCTAAAAAATATCCCTAATGGAATCAACATAGCATGAACTCCCCTGCTTTTCATAACAGAAATTAATTGTGCTATAGTGATGATTCAAGTCATAATATATCATCTGGCAATTTGCACTATGGGATTATGTTTGTATTTGCTTTTAGTTTGAGGTCAGTACGTTGTAAACAAAGTATCTGCAAATAATTGTCAACAAAATCCAGTTTTTGGTGTTGGACAAGATTTGGCAAACTGGACCTAGGACCAGTTAGTGTAAAAGAAAATATCAGAAATTGTCATAGTATCTCCCACAGAAGATTGGTTTGTCCCTTTTTTGATGATATTTGTGATGAAATTGTTGATGGTAACAGGTTCTGGACAGAGGAGAGAAGATCGAACTTCTGGTTGACAAAAGCGAAAACCTACAGTTCCAAGCGGATAGCTTCCAGAGGCAAGGGAGGCAGTTAAGAAGGAAGATGTGGCTACAGAGCCTGCAGATGAAGCTTATGGTGGGAGGTGCTGTTTTGTCCTTTATTCTCATCGTTTGGGTTGTTGCTTGTGGAGGTTTTAAATGCTCATCATGATGTTTGGTTTCGTTTGTATCTGTTTTATCATCTCCCTGTTTACACACATAAAACGCATGCTCATGTTTGTACATGTTGGAACTTATAATAACATATCATCATCATCATCATCATCATCATCTCCTACAAGCTATCCATAATGCTTTATATATAAAAAAAATAATATAAAAAAAACCTTTTATGTTTTAAGGTTTGGCGTGTGTTTGTTCATTTCTATGCAATTTCGTTGTATAGATTCGTGTTCTTATGCCCCTTGTTATATAGTTTTAAGACTAGTTTATTTTCAGCATTTGATTTTTGTTTAAATAGGTGAAACTCTTTTCAACTGACTTTTTATCGATGATGCTATATATAAAATTTTTTGCATCTGCATAAATTCGTAAGAGAAATCCTGGTAAAACCAAGCCTGGTGTTTGAATTTTCATATTAATGTTTTCGACATATCTTAAAATCAAAGAAATCCAAATTAGATTTAAAAATGGTTTTAACTTTTAAGATATAAAAACCATGATTAGGATTTAGAAAATAAAGTTAATTATCCAAAAGCATATTAGAATTTTCTCATATGACTTTAAACTCTGGATGATGAGGCAAAGAGCAAAGGCGAAGCGTAAAGGTGAGTTAAGTAGGGCAAAGATCACATGGGAGGGAAAAAAAGACACAAAGTCATTCTCCATGTATGATACCTGTTTCTCGTTTGTAAAGCGGATATGGAATCAATTTCATAAAGAAACATTATATGTTTTCAATTATCCCCAAATACGCACCCTATCTATATACTTCCATATTTATTTTCAACATATGTAAGCGACTTTCAAAGAATCCTAGCCTTATAGTTTGTATTAGTGTTATCGATGTATCACCATATACATTTAAATCTGAGTTCATTATTATCATGACTTACCATGGTGAAAATTTTGAACCAAACAATTTTCAAAAAGCAAATCATGTGGCATAAGTGAAAGTGTTCAATGAATAATCAAAGTAAACATGGGTCCTCTCCTTATGGACGAACATAAGCAAACAAAGATAAAAACATACGTGTTTTCCAAATATATCACAATATCCATCGGAACTTGATGGTATACTCTACTAGTGCGGTCTTTAACCAAAATTACATTGGATTATAAACCAATTTGATAGATAGAGCTGTATATGTTCAGTATGTTAGGTATATATTCGGCACATTTGCATCGTTTTAAAGGTATCAAGTACAAGTAGCAATATGAGCTGAAAAGGACGATTTTTTAGCAAATGTTCATATCTCGATGCTTTGAATATCGTATGACAAGATATCATTTATGAGATATCTTCAACTCAAGTATAGTGAAAAGTAAGTTGATTCCATGAGAAGGAGAAATGACTAATTCTCCAAATAAAAATTATGAGGCACATTTAGGGTTGCACTGAACAAAATAAAAGACTTCATTAGAAAAAATATGGTTTATGATCGTTGTGTCATTATTTTAGATTCAAACACGTATAATGCATGTTATTGATAAACAAACAAAAAAATCGATTTAAGGCATTGTTTGCATTACAAATGTATCTAATATTATATCAAAAAGAAGTTCAAGAGAAAAGCTAGTGCAACCAGAGTGCCATACTTCGGATTTAAACTGGGAGTGTGTGGGGGGGGGGGGGGNGGGGGGGGTATAGTTTTGGATAACAAAAAAAACTCCAATTTTTGAAACACCACCATCTTTTCTACGATCAATGTTTCACCATATTTGTCAAATGCATGAGGTTCTTTGTTTTTTTTTTCTTCTTTCTGGTCGACATGCATGAGGTTCTTTTACTTGCATAAAAACATATAAATTTTACTTTAACCTAATAAAGTCGAAAGAGAATCGGACTTGTGCGAGTACAAGAGTGATTTCTATTCATGATAAATCTAAAAATATTTAAGAACAAGTCCGATTTCGAAATAAACTAGAACTGGTTTCATAACATCATTGATTTGATTTTGGGTTTATTATCGAGAAGATCTTCTGTAATATAGTATATATATATAGAAAAAAAATAGAAATGGAGCGTATCTCACATTAATGATAGAGATCCTACAAAACTGATAATTAGATACAAGATGCCATTTTAAATTAATTACGAAGATCTCTTTATCCTCTATAAAATCTCAACCATAAGGAAAACAATTTTCTTTTCTTCCTCTTTTCCTCCTCTTTTCCTCGTACAGTAAGTGTACGCCTCGAACATAAAAACAAACATTTTATTTCTCTAAATTGCTCACTATTGTACTCTAGAAGCTAATCAAACATTAAAATCGAAGAACATAACTTCGTCGGATTCACAGCAATAACGTACTCATTTTTCATTTTTTGTTGGTTTTGTTTCTTTTGTTTTTTTGGTAGGAAAAAACCAAAAAAAAAAGTGTTATATAATTGAATTTTGGGAACACTTTAATGGGGAGAATACTCTAAATTCTTGTTCCTAAGCTTTTGGGGTGTGATAATGGCGTGACACCTTTTTCTTCTCAACAAACGCGCCTCAATCTCATCTCTTCTCTTGATACGCCAATTTCTTGCAACTCACTCCTTTTCTTTCTTCTTCTCTCTCTCGATTTTCGTGTTCGTCTCTAGATTCTAGATTTCGCCGACACGTTTTCTGCGTCTTCGAATTCCGTCGTAAGAAAAAATGGGAAGCTGCTTCTCGAGCTCTACTCAATCCACGGCTGAGATCGCGCCGTTTGACCTCATCGTCAAACCCCCTGCGGTTGTGGCCTCCTCCGCCGCCGCACAAACTTGCGTTTCAGCCCAGCGACTCCCAACCGCTCTGGCGTCGGCGGCGACGACGGCGACGGCCAGCTCCGCCGTTGCAGTGAGGTTGTACGGACCACCTAACAGTCTGGTGACGTCTTATCTCCGCTTCGCTCTTCTTCACAAGAAAGTTCATCTCCGTTTCGTTCCTTCGGAAGACCAGAAGCCGACGATCCAGGTCGGATCGGAGACGGTGTCGGGATCCCAAGAGGTTCTGCTCCGTTACATCGAGGACAAATTTCCGGAACCGCGGCTGATGATTTGGAAGTTCAATCTAGAAGGTTTCGACGAGGCGACTCCACTGATAGTGAGGACGATTTGGCTTCAGCACAGGAGCATGTTGTGGCACATCGAGCGGATGCTGAGATGGTCGGAGGATCTGGCGGCGCGTGGAGGCAGAAGAGCGGTGGATCCGTCGGTGGGGACACCGAAGATGGAGATTAGGAAGTTCGCCAAGAGCTATACACAGCTACAAGAGCTTATGGTTGAACATGCTCAAATGGAAGAGAGAATCCTTTTCCCAGTTCTCGAACTTGTTGATCGAGGTAAGATTTAGGGCTGAATTGTGATTCACAGCACTTGATTTCACTGTCAATGTTAAGGTTCATCTCTCCAAATTCTGAATTCTTGCAGGGATGTGCAAAAGTGCAAACGAAGAACACGGAAGAGAATTGCCAATGATGAATGGAATCAAAGAAGACATCAAATCCATTGGAGTCTTGGACTCTGGAATCTGTTCAGAGGCTCTTTCTAGTCTTGCTTCTCGTTTCAAATCATTGCAGGTAACCAACAGAAACAATCTTCACTTTTTGTGTTCTTGTAATGAAATGGGCCATTGTCAAAACTTCGAAGGTGTTGTTGTTTAAACAGATGATGTGTAAAGCACATTTTGAAGAGGAAGAGAAAGATTTATTGCCAATGGTGGAAGCTGCAGAAATGGGGAAAGGGAAGCAGAAGACATTATTGAATCAAAGCTTGGAAGTTATGAGAGGGACTCACTCTCATTTGTTTGATTTCCTCCTTGAAGGTCTTATTCCTCAAGAAGCTATGCAGTATCTTGACTTGCTCATGAAATTTGGTGATCCAGATCTTATCTCATCTTTTCTCTGCCAAGACGTTGATGACTGATATTTTCTTCTGGCTCTCTTTGTGAAAACTGTTGTTGTGTGTTGGGTTGTGAATTTCGTGTAAATAGAGTCGGATTATCGATCAGGATTCAGGCTGCTTTGTTTTTCTCATTCTTTTAGATGTAAAACAAAAAAGGTTACAAGAGGGCAAGAGAGATTTCTAGGATGGCTACACATTTTAAGCTTTCAGTAAGGTTAATTCGATTTTTTCTTTTCAAATTAAAAATATTGCTGATCCAAAACTTGTAGACTAATGGTTTTGCAATTGTATCGCCACCATAATATAATCCGTGTTTAGATCTGGATATATTTGTGTGAGAGCCATAAATGACAATATATATATATTCAGGTCGGGTTTGCGAGATTTGTTAGTTACGTAAGGAGTAGTGCTTTTTCTTTTGACCTGTTTTATGCCTCAGAATTGAACACCGACAAAACAAGGTAACAGAAAAAGTAGAAGAAGAAAAACATAAACTAACTATAAAAAGCTGAAACAGAAGAGGAAAAAGCTGGTTAAAAGCGTATTTACACGATTTCAGAATGACTACAAAAACTACTTTTGGCGGCCACAAACATTAGACCGGCCGTTTTGCCAAAACTAACGACTCGATGTCTCCTCCAACCTCCAATCCCTCTTTTCTCGTTTTCTCCTTTTATAATTTAGAATCATTTCTTTTTTAATGAATCTAAAAGATTGATGACAACATAACAAATGGAGAAGAAGGAGAAAAAAAGAGAGAGAGAGAGAGTGGATGTAACCTTGTTATGTGTTTGGAACGTCAAAATTGTTGGCTTCTTCTGAATCGAGCTGAATAAATATGTACACATACATTCTTGGTTTTGGCCATTACCCGTTGAGCTTAGCTAAGAACTGGCTAAGATTGTACTCTTCTGTGTACTGTGATTGGTCCCACAGTTCCTCTAAGTTACCTAGAATTGCTTTCAGTCCCTTTCCAGTTCCACTAATCTGCTCGTTATCCTCCAATCCCTTCTTCGACGATGCACCACCCTACAATAAACACCGATTACTGAGGATACCAAATCTGCTTCTTCAGTTAGAGACTTGCATGAAAGAAGACAAAATTAGTACCTTTTTCGAAGTTTCAGCTGAAGCAAATAAGTCAAGCAACTGATCAGTGTTCATTGTCTTCATACTTGCATTCTCAGCATTGATTACCGTATTGGCAACCGACACTTTGAATCTTTGGAGACTCATCACCTTTTCTTCAAGTGTGCCACGCATTATGAGACGGTGTACATTTACAACTCTCTTCTGTCCCAATCTATGCGCTCTGTCCATCGCCTGCCACATTTTGTTCACCTCTATATTAGCAAACCCCAATAATAATAATAATAACCTATCTAAATGTGTGCCTAATACTCTTTAAAGTCTTTCCAATAGAAAATGGAAGAGATGCGAAACTCTTCCTCCTTGCAAAGTTAGCGGCCAGTTACATGCACAAAAGCCAGAGAAAATTCAAAACCATCTACCTGATGATCACGCATTGGATTCCAATCGTGCTCCATAAATACAAGTGTGTCAGCAGAGGTCAGGTTCAACCCAAGCCCACCAACTAAGGAGCAAAAAGAAGTTGGTTCAGTTATATAACTCTGTCACAATATCTACTCAATATCACAGAAGAACATCATTGTTGAGTGGAGAAAACATACCATGTGTTGTCAGGAGCAGAACATCAATTGTAGGATCTGAATTAAAAGCCTTCACAATCTCAAACCTTTTCTCCGGTGCAACTGAACCATCTAGTCGCATATAGGTGACACTGCTTTCAAGAATAGGTAAAGAGATAAGCAACATGGGAATCACAACAAACAAACTAAGCACAAATCAACATAAGCAACAAAAAGGCTGATCAGTTTAAGACTTCTCAAGTCATAAAAATAGAAGACTACTTTTTTTTTTTTTTCATCAAATAGAAGACTATTTATTCAGTAAATAGTCCAATAGAACTAGACTGTGAAAATAAACGAGTAAATTCACAAGTTGAACTCGCCTTTTCATGTGGGCTTGAAACAAGTCCTTTTCAATGATGTCCAGCAAAGCCTGCATAAATTAACATGGTTAGATCTTGGACAATCTTGTAAGAAAACAAACATAGCGTTAAAAAAGTAAGAAATTAGAGATGCAAGATTAATCGATATGTAATTACTTTGTGCTGTGCAAATATCAGAACTCTGTGCTGGCCTACACTAAGAGTGCCATCTGAACTAGAAGCATCAGAACCTATTCCACATTCTTCTAAAATTTCCTGAAGA
This sequence comes from Kernera saxatilis, assembly GCA_900406395.1. Taxonomy (NCBI): domain Eukaryota; kingdom Viridiplantae; phylum Streptophyta; class Magnoliopsida; order Brassicales; family Brassicaceae; genus Kernera; species Kernera saxatilis. Next base: position 27,028 of record OVAY01000922.1, read on the forward strand.
GCAACAAGCTTTGGAGAGTGTTGAACTTTATGAAGCTCAGAGATAATGTCCGAACATCCATTTATCATCGCTGATAAGTCAGAAGCCACCTGCTCTGTAATCTTTTCGCTCAGAACAAGAAGCGGATGACTGCAGAGTTTAAGCAGGTACTGCAGTGCCTGGTAAATTAAAACCCAAACATAAACCAGGTCTCCCCATACTCTAAACATGATAGGTGGGAGCGAATATAAATATTGTCATCGCCTCCAATGCAGAAAACAATATTATACCTGGAAAACGTGTGTGGATGCTTTTGTTGGCGCAACATCTGCATTGCCTGAATCTGCTGATCCATCAACTTTTATGATACTAGATATTTCTTGCTTAGCATGTGATCCAGAAAATTGCTCATAAAGCTTCAACTGGACAGGACTAAGGTCACAGTATCTGTCCTGAATGATTTTTTCTGGCAAATCAGAGAGGACTTCCTCTTTCGTACGCCGCAGTAAGAATGGCATAACCTACGTGATACACAGATGTTATCAGGTAATTATGTTACCATCAGGTTTTCAACAATTGCAACAACGAAAAATAAAAATAAAAAGCCAGAAAAGATGAACTCTAGAAACAGCATTACCTGCTTATGGAGTGCTTCCATCGCCAGTACACCCGCTTCAGCATCCTTAGCAGAGCATTTAGAATCTCTAGCTGCCAGCAACGGTTTTCCATAAGATGCTTGAAACTGCCCAATAAAGAAACACATTTCTCATTTATGACAGCAAAGAATATCCAAAAATACTTCTTCAAAGTACATCTTTCCAAAGTGACCCTGAAAATTGGTAATTCGAAACAACATAAAAGTAGGGAATATGAATAAGAGCTACCTGTCTCTCTGTCCCAAGAAATCCAGGCATCAAAAAGTCAAAAAGGGACCACAGCTCCATGATATTATTCTGCAAAAAGGAAACAATATCACTCAGAAGATAAAAGCACACGTATTAAACTTTCTGGGAAGTCTAGCACTCCTATGTAACCTGTATTGGCGTTCCACTAAGGATAAGCCGATGCTGGGCCTTCAATTGTTTCACTGCTGCAGTAATTTTAGATTTAGCATTCTTAATAATGTGCCCCTCATCCAGAATACAATAGTTCCATGAGAACTGTGTCAAATAATCAGCATCCTTGCGGACTACATCATAAGATGTTATAATGACATTGTGGTTGTTGAACTGTTCACGAAGAAAAACACGGTCTTGAGCAGAGCCAACATACTGCAACACGCTTAGCAGAGAAAGGTCGATATACTTCTCAATTTCAAATGCCCAATGGCCAACTAGTGTTGAAGGGCAAACAATTATAGATGGAAAAACATCTGGTTCATCTGTTGAACCACGACGCTCTGCTGCATCAGATGCCACAATTGCTGATGCTTGAAGCGTCTTACCAAGCCCCATATCATCGCAGAGAATTCCATGGAGCTTAAAACGTTTCAGGAATCCTAACCAATTGATTCCTTCTTGTTGATACCTGATATCAGAAAACTGATTAATATTTAAGAATAATATTTCAAAAGCAAGACAGTTCCCTCTCAATTCAATTCAACAATACAGAAAATAGATATACAGAATGGAATACGTATAATTCTAATATCCTATCAATCAAGGACCGGCCTAAGCACAAGACCAATTTTCCCCAAGTCTACTTAAACCAAAAATAGGTGCAACTGAGGAAACCAATGTAATAAACAGAAAGAATGCCAGTGAAACGACCAAATCAGGAAGACAAAAAAAAGCACAGAAACCTTGAATGACACAGAGACACTCAGAACTGAGAAACAGCTTTCATTATATATAGACTATGAGGATTACCTTCTCAATGTAACTTTTAACTCAGTGCAAAGCTTGTAGTCATCTATATGGGAGTTGTCAAGTAGCTGCTCCAAAAATTTTGCATCCTCTGCATTGCTGGATAGATCTTTGCTCAAACCTAGAGGAGGGGGAACCCCACGTGCTAATGGAAGCATAGGTACAAGGGCAGCAAAGCTACGTGTCACGCTCTGTCTGACTGAACTGTCAACATCGCTCATGCATCTCAGGAGGGGAACAACCAATAAAGGAGAATATGGAACCAGTTCTACACCTAGCCCTTGAACAAGCAAACCAATAAGCATTCCTGCACCTTGTCTGGCATTAATGCATGTCAAATCTCCCAACATTGGAATAGCATTTTCCACTACTGCTGCCATGACATTTGTTGTCATTGATTTAGCCATTGTCATAACACATCTAGAAGCAGCCAATCTAACAGCCACATGGGAATGGCGAACGCATTTGAAAATACAGGGCAGGAGACTGAGTAGTCTAGGTTTCAGTGTTTCTTCCATCACTGGTGCTATTGAACGTACCACCTGGAAAACAGAAAATAAAAGTACATCAAGTTACAACTCTGCGTATTCAATAATAAGCTTCACTATTTTTATTTAAGGGATGCATGATGACCAATCCCTAAAACAAAAATTTCAAAAAACTCCAGCAAAACATCACCTACTGATGCAAACTGTTCATTAGTTGGATTGTTATGCTACTAGCTATGTTCGCACATTTCCATGTAGCATCCTATAAAAGGCCTTCTACGACAAACAATGCCCTTCTTTCTTAAAGTATTACAGAAACAAACTGTAGCGTTGTATAGGGTTTCCAGCTTCAGAATTGAAGGGAACTCTTCAAATAGCACATCAAATTACTCCCTGCCTATTCAAGTATAAGGTTTACTCAGTCTGTTTAAGGAATGTAGAATAGCCAATCCCTTAGCTATTACGTTGAAAAAACTAAAAAATCAAAACATCTACCAACTGATGGAACTCATTAACAAGTGAGTTTGCTATGCAAACCGTTCTCATACATTTCCAATGTTCATCCTGTCAATGGCAGTATACAGAAACAGTTTCTACGACCGCCAGTTTCTGAGTTGAAAAAGAGTTTTCCAAACATGTAAAACAGAATTACTCGTTACGATTTTACTAACCACTCTGGGACATAAATTTGGCGCAAGAAAATGAAAAATCAAAACTATGCAAAAACACTTCACTGGGTATACCTGGATGTTGTTAATCAAGACCTGTGGATCGGAGATAGATTCTATTTTAAGGTCAATATCCTGTTGCTCTGCAGGAATTCCAGGAACAAGAACCTCAGTGAGGCACTCCCATAATTTTGGGAGCTTGTCAAACAAGGAACCACCAAATTTCACGCTTAAATGCTTCAATGCAAGTTCAGATCCTCTCCTGGTGATAAAACCCTCAACTTTAGACCTATCGTCACCACCAGCCAACACGACTTTTGCCTTTTGTTTTCCTGCGTGACTCCGCGAGGACAGGAAATCCAGATCATCAACGATATCTATAGAGCTAATGATGCTAGCTTGAGGTGTTTCGCTAGGATCCATGCACGTCAAGCTACAAATATTCTTGATTAACTTGTCATTGGGGCTTGGCTTCCGATCTACGCAGTAAGCAATAAGCTCTGCAAGAGCCTCAGCAGCTTTCTGCTGTAGTATTTGTTCCTTGAAACAGCAGAGAGTCAGTGTTCAGTTCGGTGTACATGTAAATAAACATTAATTTCAGTTGCTACCTGCTCTCTTTTAATCGAAGCCATCAGCGGCAAGATTATTGGATTAAGTTTAGTGGGAAATTCTGACATCCAAACAACTGCAGCAGCGATCAGGGAGGTGACTGTGATATGTAGATTACTCTGCATGAAAATAAGTCCAGAAATAGGATAAAGAGGTTCAATCTCGAAAAAAGGGAAGGTTGATTTTACATGATCTATGATAATCTAGTAGACCAAACATTTAAAATAGCAGATGAAAAATATCAAAAGAGATTCCAACGTACCTGGACACACTTTAAATAACCAGCAGTACTTAATAGCTGTTGCCTAGATGACTCCACATCTTCAAAAACTTGCTTTTCTAAGGAATCATTTCCAGCACTGTCTTTATTCCACAAAGCTAGTGTTGATGCAAATTCAATCGTCTCATCAGCACTCAAGCTCTCCACATTGAATTTAGTCGTTGATAATAAGTTATCAAAACAGTGGCAGGTTTCAACTGTATGTAACAACTGAGAAGCTTCATTCCTCATTTTAGTGTATGTTCTTGAGAGCTCAGCATAGGGAAGCAGTATGTCTTTAGTGGGGAAAGCAGGGTCTGAGCAAGCTAACAAATCTAGCAGCCATTTTTTAAGAGGACTAGGGAAACCAGGCAAACTTCCACTTCCATCAGGAGGGACCTTGCATTTAATTTCTCTGAACCAAGAGATAAGCACAATGGACGCAACCTGCAAAGCCAGCGGTTTAGCCCGAAACATACAACAGAAGTCTAGTGAGAGTGTGAGAGAGAGCATACCTGGCGCTGAACACCAGCCAAAGAAGTAAGAGTACTACTCAGTGGATCTACAACAAACTGCATTGAACCCTCACTCAACCGCGATGCAAGGATACCTAACGCAGATGCTGTAACTACCCGGGTGCGGGTCACTGACATCTCCATATCAGAGCCGACGATAATTTTAGTGGACTTGGCTGAAGCATCTTCATTTTTTTCGAGGGAAGCAGAACTCCTTGCATAATCAAAGCCCAGAATGCTGGAAGCTTCATTCTCAAATATGACAGCTTTCATCTTAGCAGCAGCTTTGAAATGACTCTTACGAGGGGGAGCTACTGGCCAAAACATTTTTGTAGCATCCAATGTTGAGCCATAAGGAGTAGCTGCAAGTTCTATCCACGAAGCCATGTATAATTTTGCAGCTTCTTCTAAATCTTCCACTGGGCACTGAATAAGAAGAGAAATGAGAGATCTAGGCCCAAAATATGGAAAAAAAAATTAGGCTGTGCTAAACACTTAAACCTCAAAACAACAAAAAAAGTAATAACAATAACAGTTTTCAGATTGATGCACTATATGATCTAAATTCGTTTGCAATCAGCAACATCATTCTTACAACATCCAACATGTACCTTTCCGCCTTAAAGTGCTTTGGCTATGGGTAAACTTTAGAAGAGCAGAAAGACATCCAGCTACTAATAAAAGGAACGGGTTCAGCTGCAAACACATTCTAACTATCCTGTGACCTAATATCAAAAAAATTTACATATGCAAGAAGAAATACCACATATCACCATGCAAATTGGAAATCTACTCTATAATTTGAAGTTCAATGCAAACCAAGAACGAGGATCATTTATTTCAAAGGGTGTAGAAGAAGAAAAAGCATAGAAAAACATTAGGAGTGTTTTGAAAGAAAGCAGCAGTCCATTACTAAATACCTGAACCAAAAGCCTCCACACTCTCTCCGAACACTCCAGAATCTCGTCAGTTGATTCAAGCAAAAGATTCTGAAAGACAATTCTCAGGGTGTCCCCTAAAATAGAAGATGGCCAAAAAGAACTTTTGGACTGCTCAGAAATGTTCTTTCTGCATCCAGCTTCAAGAAGTCGTTCCTGCCAGGGGAAAATTTAGGAACCAGTGGTAAGCATGTGAAAGGAATATAAAGGTAAACTGTATTCTGAAGTAAACAAAAGGGATTTACATCTATTCAATATAATAGGCCAGATAAATTCAAGGCACAAGATACATGTAAATCATGCAAGCGCCGACAAACATAGACAGCAAGCACCAAGAGAGATTCTATTGTAGAACAAACAGTAGAAACCTACCAGAGTTCGAATAGCAGAAAATCGAACTGATGTTATGTCGTGTCTCGTAAATGGCCACAACCTAGGGGCTAAACCTGATAATGCATACGGGCTTTCCTTGACATCTTTTCTTTCTCCAATACTCTGGACATGAATCATTTCATTGAGGTCAATATTTTGTTCCTCCCCCACTGATAATTCCTCATGCATTACCAGGGTCATGTCATCTTGAGAATAGATTTCTGCCAGGAGGTTCATAACACTGCAAAAAATATTTTATTGGTTCAACATTGATCTTGTGCAAAAAAACTCCCAACACCAAGAAAAGAAGGATTTTAACCATACATGGATAGTGAAACGAAGAGCATGTAATTTTGGCATTTGCTTACCTGCTGGTGGATGGACTTAAGTCATCCAACTCAAGTAAGATATCCCACAGTAGCATGACAATGGAAAGTAATGTCTGCCCTCTCAAAGAGACGATAGCAGCTGCTGCCGGTATAAGAGCATCAGCGGCAACCGCTCGCACATCATCGTCAGAATCCTCCAACCCTGCTTTACACGCAGGAAGGATATAACCAAGCAAGTCTTGGAGCATTTCCTGCAAAAAAGAATAATCAGGGGCAAATACGTAAGAAAAGCTAACACCGGACATGCATCTCTAAAAACAAAGAACAGCACAAGAAGTCAAGTGAGCTACACAGAGCCTTAGACAATTAAAAAATACTACCCATATCATGATATAAAAAACAACAAGTACGCCGGAGATGGAAATATGGTAAAAAAAAAAACGACTGTAAACATGTCCCTTTTCAGTTTTCCAAAACATGTGTTAACTTAATAAAATTAGCTCCCATGAGCTAGAGTTTTACCTGTCGCACAGCAACCAAGTACTTGATGCCCAAAAGACTTCCATGACGAATTTCCCATTCAGGCCGGCGCTGAACAAATATAAATGATAAAGATTACCACACAGTTTTATAATTTATAGAGACCACAACAAGTTTCTTAGTTTTGAGTAAGTTCAAAAGAACTGATAAAATGCTTACCTGCATCTGAAGCAAGATATTTAATGTCTCATAAATCAAGGAGGGACTCATGTATTTGAAAGTAGCACCAAGTGCCTGGGCACAAGCTTCCCGCACAGGAGCAACTACCTGATCAGAAATATAATCCCCAAAACTGCAATAGAGGAAAGATAACGACCAACCAAATCTCAGCAACTATAGGAAGCTTAAGAAACAATCGTGCTACCATAGATGCTATGAAGCAGAAACAACTAAAACTGGAATATAAAATCTAGGATAAGTACCAAAGTCTTACCGATCAAGTGAAAGTACACATAAGAAACGAATGGTGCAATCCTGGAGAAATTCAAAATTTTTAATCCAAGAATGCCTAGCTTGTTTAACCAAATCCAACACTTCAAGATTTTCTTCCTGATGATTAGGTATAACGGGTTCCTCAATAAAACTCTTATCTTCAAAATGATTGTTAACCTCAGCCGCATGGTTCATTTCAGACTGAGATGATGAGCCATCAATAGAAGGTTGAGGTTCCACTTTCGTAGAACTGGAGTCAATTTGACCATTGACCTTCACTGGTGGCAGTAAGAGCTCAGCATCTTCATCTTTAACATTAATATCATAGTCACCCCCCATAACTTCCAAAACAGTGTTATCAATAAATAAATTTGATGGATCCTCAGTCTTAGGTCTTTTCCGAAGTGGCTCCAACTCATTTTCTGAAAACTGCATATTCAAGTCGATTTCTCTCTCTCGTGTTACTTTATTCAAGACTTCTTTCACCTCAAACCCATTATCCGAGCTAAACTCTGCTGTTGACACTCCAGCAGAACCACCATGAAGCATTAATATTTCTCTCAGAGCCATTACACTGCCATGGCGGATCTCCCATGCTGACGAAGTTTTCAGATTATTAGTCAACTTTACCAGAACTCAATAAGTGAAAAGAAAAGCAGAATGTATACGGCACAAGTACATGAACCTTACCCGGGTCAAACATGTCAAGAATAAGTTGCTCAACAAAACTGTGGAAAGGCCATCTTCCATCCCCATCAGGCTCAATATCATCTTCATTACCAATGTTCATCTAAGAAATACAGAATAAATAAGACAGTATGAAATATGGTCTGCCGAAATAGCGCCAAAAATTCTAATAAGCAATGAAAATTTCTCACGCAGCTTGACGTTAATTGCTAAAGAAAAGTATGACAACTGCAATGCTATTATAAAGTAAAGTCTGTGCCTATGTGTGGACTCTACATACGTAAGAGATTAGACACCAAAGAGAAAGCAGCATAGGTCAAAGTTGAATCTAAGGATAGCATATCAATGAACTACTGAGACTTCAAACTGGTTGTATGTTAAATACTAACGTTCTACAACTCGCATTATGCAAGTTGGTTATCCGTCATTACGAGTATACATTATCAAAATACCTTGTTAGAGTCCAATGAGTCGGACAAAATTCTTTTTGAGGTTGAGGCAACATGAGAGGATGACCGCTCAACATCTGCTCCTTCACAGCTACCTTTAGCTTGATCTTTTGAGCTTATTTTTGCTTTCCGTTTCAGAAGATTCAATTCCCTTGCGCTGGGCCTCTTAGAAGTGACACGGGGAACCATTCTTGAAACAAACTGTTGAATATGATGTGGAGAATAGTTTGCGTATAATCTGTTTCCAACCCCATTCGCATGAACATTGGACTTCTGCTCAATAAGATCTTCATCTCTAATCATTTCATTGACATCCATAAACTGCTCGCACATGTCCAACCCTGTTTCATAGATTGTCAGAAGTCTGTTCAATAGATGCACAATCAAGTAAAACAAAAGATATATAGTGCATACAGAGTTAACTTAAAAAAGAATGAGGAGAACCAATAGTAGTTATTATAGACATAGAGGAATGGGTTTACGCATATACTGATTTTTCAAAATATATACATATTACATATATACTAGCCTGGTATATCACAATTTATTAAATTGGACCATTCATAACACTTTCCCCATGGTTATTGATTAATATAAAAGGAGAAAAGCCCTAGGAACTATTGACCTAGACGTCGCCGGAGATTCTTTTTCTGACGAGCCACTCGATCCCTTGGATTCTTGGAATTGTCATTCAAAATGTCGTACTCCTGCAACAAAAAAAAAGTTTCTCCATGTTGGAAACAGCTCATAATTTAACTATCATCTGATATTATGTTTGTTTGTACCAAAGTAACAGCAACATATCACAAGGAAAAAAACGAAAATGTATGAGGAGTAAAAAAGGTAAAGATAAGAATGTAACTTCCACATAGGCCTAAAAACAAGACAATGACGAAATTACACCAGGGATAATCTAACAAAATGACCGAGACAAGTAAAATAGTAAACAATAGTAAATGATAAAATTACCTGTCCACCAGATGCCAACAAAGCGCCAAACTCTAAAACCTTATTCATCTCAAAGCTGTTAGAACATGCCAAAAGTTAGACATCCAAAGACATCGGGCAACTTTAACATGACGAAGACATCTAAAATTTCAGCTAAGAAGTCTTAACAGTAGATGAAAACAACATATGTATTGGGTAACAGATCTATTAATCACCTTCTGAAAGGAGCATTTGCTAGAAGTTTGGACTGAAGATTTTGCGAAGCCACCACTTCATCTACATTATCAGACTTTCCGGCCTCACCCAACTTTGTTGCCAAAGAATTTAAAAGTTCACTCAATGAAGTATGCTTGACATTCAGAACAATGGCACCAATAGCATGAGCAGCAGCAACCCTCGTATCCCACTTTTTACTACGGAGGTAATGCAAAACCTAATTTCCAGAAAAATAGAGTTAAGCCAGAGGAACAAAAAGGAGAATCTAATGTAAAGAAAAGCTAAGCAGTTTAGAAAGATGTTAAAATATAATGCCAAGACAAAATATTATAAGATATCTGATACCTAAAAAGCAGCAGAAACAAGGTTCCCAGAAAATATAACCTAGCCTGAGTAGAAATCTTATTTTCTGAATAAGACCAGTTAACAAACTTCAATCTACTAACAGAAACTCTAAAAATGCGAGTATCATCCTGCAACTAATTGATATGCAGGAAGGTCACCCTACTTAAGAATCCATTGTGAAATCCCATTAGATTCTTTATCTAAAGCTTCAACACTCTTCTTTAGGAGCGGTATGGGATAGCAAATTATATTTTGGGTATATTCAAACAATGCTGACAACAGCCTATTAAAAGGTGTCAAACAATAGAAGGCGTTCCTAGGAACTATAGTTGTGTATAGCTCTATGGAACAACTTTCTCTAGCCACTCTGAGACTCAACGTAAGAAGTTTACCATCAAACAGGGGATGACACCTTTGAACCCAAAATTTGAGATTTATACTGCACGATATACACTATGGAGCTCCTAAACCACACATCAGAAATACATTATCTCTGCAAGCCTCAAACTCACTTGGATCAACGAGTCTACTCTGTATACCACCTATACCTGAGTACATTGGCAGAACAGTGGGTCTAGAACAAAGACCAAGAGAGCATCTAAGCTAGGGATAAAAAATCACTATTTCCAAAGAGAAGGACATAAACAAACATATATAGGTGACGTCCACTACCACTGTCATTGACATCTCCGTAGTCAGATGCCCTAACCATACAAAGTAAATCCCAGAACGAAATCCTAGCCCTAGAACCCCCATTAATTGGAGAAATCCAAGAAAACGAAACAGCCATGACTATACCTTTCTCAAAAGAGAGCTCAGGTCCTGAGGATGAGACTTCGCAATATCCCCAATCTGCCTGGCTGCAGTTAGCCTAGTAGCTTGTGTTGAACCAGCTACGAAAAAACCATGATCAAGGAGAACATTTATTGTCTTCAAAGATTAGGATACGAAGGCAAAATCGAGAAAGACATTATTAAAACGAAGAAACACAGCAAGGAAAAGACAGCCTCATATGCAGTATCGGTAACAAAGGGAAAATCAAGGATACTGTCCAACAAGGTAAGGAGACGATTGAGTCGCGAAGATTGTTGCTGTGCCATGAAGGCCACAATGACAACGTTGATGACAACAACAAGAGTGGACCTCCTCTTGGCTTCACTTCCACATCCAAGCTCATCCAATCACTTTGCGAAAACTGACCCTATAACACACTGCAGATAAATCAATCACCAAAATTCCGAAAAGAGAAATCGAATCAGGCATTCGGAAATAGAACATCGAAAAACTTCGTTTAAAGCTTTTTTTAGTAATTCGATTGGCTCGGGATAGCCGTTTCCCATCTTCATCCTCGTGATTTTCTAGGGAAAAATCGAGAAACAAAGGAAAATAATTACATAAGGGAGGAAAAAAATTAGGGTTTTGTTACCTGGTTAGGCTGCGAGGTTCTCAAGAGCAGAGAATGCTTATGCTGATATATAATGCTGGTTTCTTCTTCTTCCTCCTCGTCGTTCTTTTAGCCTCCGAAGAAAAATTGCAAAAAAAAAAAAATCATTAAATTAAAAAAACAAATCGGGGCGAAAAAAAAAAAACACAACAAATGGGGAAAAACCGTTCTTTTTTCTTTCGTTGGGAATAAAACCGTTCTTCTCGTAACTATGACAAATATTAATAAATTAAAAAGAATAACATTAAAGTAGAAAAAAATGCTAAACTTGAAAGTAGTAACTCATTGAAAGTTTTTTTTGTTTTCTTATCATCTTAGCATACTGTATTTCGATTTTCGACTGTTTATACATTTTTATTTTATAATTTTCAAACTATCAACATCAATATTTTTACACTAACGTCATGAATGGAAGTAATTTTATTAGTTTTAGTATTTCCCTATGTTTTATCATCTTTCAGTATTGCATTACTGAATTAGTTTCTAACATATTTAAGAAAACAAGAAAAATCAAAGTCTAAAATGTAAAATAAGCAAATAAAAATTGATTCCAATGGCTGAATAAAGATGCTATTATGCTACAGTTTCTTGAAACCACGTTGGAATTCCTTTAGAAATAAATATACGATTGAAACTTTGCTTTTTTGTTTGTTACACTTGTGGCTTATGGTTACAAGAAAGTTCCATATGAGAAACGGTTCATGTTCCGGGATCAGAATTAAAATCAAAATCAGAAACGTGAAGAAGCGTAGCGGAAGTCGATTCCTAAAAATATCAAATTGAAAACTCCGTGGAAGCCGTTTTGGAAACGCGATATAATTTTTTTTTTTAAACGTAAACAAGTAAATACTTAGAAATGTAGAAACGTTTTTGATATTTTATAACTTGGAAAATAAAACTTAACTAATATGAGTCTTTGAGAAATATGAATCATCACTTACTCTTCTTCCTTAATTACTAAAGTTGGAAGCGGTTTTGATTGATGATGGAAAAAAAAAAAAAGAAGATGATGGTCTAAGTATTAGTGACTTTAAAAGTTATAATTTTATCTTCAATTAAAGTTACTTAATATTTATATATATATATATATATATGTTTGACAAAAAAAAACAAAAAATATAGTGTTGTTTCAAACCATTATTTAATATGGTTTGATGTTTGGTATTTTATTAAATATAGTTATATAGAGATACACACGCTTTCAAAATAAATCTGCTTTCTATAAAATTTAGATGTTTTTTTGAAACCGAATAAAATTTAGATGTTTCCAAACATTTTGTTCTCATGCATTCGTTTTCGATTCAGTGCAATCTAGCTTGGCTATGGTTGTATCACATTTATTGATTGCATCAGGTGCTTCCTTGAAGTGACACAACCGCACCGCAATGAAGTAACTTCTCAATCGGGATCTGAATCTGAATCGTTGTCCAATCAATGCAAAGCTTTAGCTGTAGCAATTGAGGAGGTTGTAAAAATCACCCTCATGCATCATAGAATTACTATTCGTCGTAGATTATTGTATTTCATTAAAAAAAATATTAATGGCAACCAACAAATTTTGGGCATTATTCCCATAATCTTTTCGAAGCAGAGACTAAATCAAACTAATTGTTTTCTCATCACTACCGATACTCAAAGTTGTAAGCTTATAAGCTCTCTATTAATGCAATTTCTTGTGATACTTTCTTCTTCTTTTTTTCTCATGTGGCTTTGACTTACTTGCCCCTGATTTCTTTTGCCTCTTGATAGTTAAAGGCACTTTACCATTGTCACGATCATCTTCAAAACACATTTTCCTTTTGAGAGTTTCTTACCACCATCTAATCATCTAATGGACCTACAAGATAGAAATCTTCTTCATCAAACCAACCAATTTTGATATAGATGTTCTGTTCGGGATAGAATATCGGAAGATGAATGAGAAACTGCAATTATGAAAGACATAACCATTGTCATGTAGTAACGAAAAAATGCTTTTCTCATGGTTGGCAGCAATCCATTATTTGTTTTCAAGATTGCCTTCATCTATGTAATCAAACGTTCTCTTTTATCACGGAAATGGATTCGATGACAAGAAATATTTTTGCAATGTTTGAAATGTTGTTGGGAAGGAAAAGGAATCACAGAAAAGCATTTTTTTTTTAATCTGTGTTCTTCATTATCTCTATATGCGACTTGTCAACTTTGAGAGGATGTGGTATATAAATGATGTCTTTTCACCACAATTTGTTGATTGTTATTTGTTAATGTTTTATCGACGAGCGTATAAAAAAATTGAAACAAACAAAAATTAGAGAGAGCAATAATATATATTTTCTTATCAATCTACTATATTAGATTATTGGTTTTTTCTTTCCTATTATTCTTTATATTATCTGAATTTTATTAAGAATCCTTGACGGATACATTGCGGAAGCGATGCCGGCGGAACATTTATTACACATAATTTTCTGTATACTCTTGTAAAAAATCTATATTTAGGCATAACACAAGCCATATAGCTAGTAAATATGTATTTCAAGTTTGAACATTGGCCTAGCCAAAGAGGTGACATGAATACAAATAAACCACCCTTGCTCCCCATTAATTTAGTACTAATAGATTAGGTGAAAAATAATTTTCAAAATAACAAAATACTAGGTGGGTGGCCCACGCCCTGCGTGGGATTGATTATTTTTATTTATTATTATTAAAATTTAGTATTTTGTAATGCAATTATGATATTATTATTAAAATTCTTATGTTTTTATGCATTTAAATTAGTATTATGTATTCATAGTTATAAGTAAAATAGAACATGAAGAATCGATCAACGCTATAT